>CM076573.1:794437089-794613207 GCA_034641835.2 Pinus albicaulis
TTTGGGGTCAGCTTTCTTCAGCACAGCTGCAGTGTTGTTTGGTATCTCTGATACTGTTTGGTATCTCTGGTGGTGTTCCAGTTCTCATAATTCTATTTCTAATGTTTTGATAAAGATGCCTTGATGATTTGTTGGTGAAAGTGTTCAGGATGCACAAACCTAGGGGGTGCCTTAGTCATATGGAAAGGTTGCTTGGATGCACAGATTCAGGGGGAACACTAGCCTTGCTGAGTATAATGCATTGTTGGCATTATGATGGTTCTGATATATGATCTCTCTTGAGGTTTTTTTTCTGGTATTGGTCATAAAAAGTCATATTTTTGATGAAAGGGTCATGATGAGACCCATGATGTAAAATTGTAATATTCAGTCATGTAAGGACTTGTCAAATTTGTAAACCCACTTGGTTGGGTAGTTGAGTCAAATTTTGTAAACCCACTTGGTTGGGTAGCTGAGTTGAAATGTGTAAACCCACTTGGTTGGGTACTTGAGTCTCATATGTAAATCCACTTGGTTGGATATTTGATGTAAGTATGAGTCTTTGGTGATAGGAAGTTCATAGAGTCATGTACTTCATTGAAAAATATGTTTGAAGATTCAGCATGAACTCAGGGGGAGCTTGGTCACTTTAGTATATATCAGATCTGCAGAACGCTTCTTCCACATGAGGAGAAAAGGGGGAGAGTATGTTGGTTTTGATCCGCCCTTTGCCCTTGATGTCAAAGGGGGAGAGTGACATGGTGTTTGAATGAAGATAATGGTGTCAAAGAATGGGAGAGTGACATGGTGTCATGGTATTCTTAATGTACCTATCTGTTGTGGTAACCAAACACCATCGTGGTTGCCATCAAGTCCAAAGGGGGAGATTGTTGGAAATATGATGCAGAGTGTTGTCCTTGATGGCAACCCACTGAATAAAGATGAAGACATGCGACTGTGGACATGTGTTTTCCTTGATGACAATCCACCTGATGAAGTTATTCTTGACTTGATGGACTTGGTAAATAATGTTTGTTAGCACTATGATGATGAGTGTTGTCCATGAATGGCAACCCACTTGATGAAGATGATGGAAACTTACTTGATGAAGTTGTGCTTGATAGAATATGTCTTGATGAACTAATTATGATGTATCTACAGTGTGTACAGAAGGCAATGAAGAAAGGAATTCAGCATGTGCTAAATCTATGGTGAAAAGAGTATGTTTCAAGGCATACGCGGATATGTCTAGAAGAAGTCGCGTATGCACGCGGAAAACAACGTACCAAGTCGCATATGGGAAAAAGTGCTCATAAAGTGCAAAACCAGGGGTAACCACCATGGTATTGACCCATTGTATTGGGTAATGATTCGTCTAAATGACCCCGTCCAGGAATACCATCGGAAGTAATGTAGTTTTGGGCTCATGGTATTGTTTTGGCTCATGGTATTGAAAAAGGGTAAACCTATATAAAGAGAATAAATTCATTGTGCAAATCATGAGTGTGGGTGCAAGATGTCTGAGCTTGAATGAATACTTCTCTCTGAAGTATATCTGAATGGAAAGGGTTACAGTTGAATGATAGATCTGAATGCATGATGCACCAATGAAGAAAATGATGAAGAAGGGTATCTAGATCTGAAATGTATTTATACTTGCTAGATATGTTAATGGAATGATTAGATCTGAGATGAGGCGAACATCTGTCTGAAGTAAAGGGTAAAATCTGTGTGATGTATCTGTTCTGAAGAATTGCAATAACCTAAATGTCTGAAAAACCATACGCTAGTTCGCCACAGAGAAAGTGCGTATATACGCGGGTTTGCTGAAGTAAAAGCGTGTATGGGCAGAGAAATTAGCTCTGTAATATGTACAGAGGTATACGCGGGTTTGTATGAATGAAGGCGCGTATATACGCTATATCAGTGAAAGGAAAGCGCGTATGATAAATTAGGGTTTGCTGAAGTTGTGAGATGTCTGATCTGTTCTGCTGTCTTGCTGATATCTGTTTCTGCTGTGTTACTGCTATCTGTCTGGGTTATCTGAATTGACAAGTATCTGTTGGTGATGTATGTTTGAGCTTAAATGTATGGAGTGGGTCCAGTGTGAAAATTGATGAAACGTGGTCCATAGAGGTGCTGAGGGTCGTAGCCTTCAGTCAGGGGGTTGTAGCTCCCTTCCAGGTGAGGCTGGTAAACAAGATCAGGGGGTCGTAGCTCCCTTCCAGGAGAGGCTGGTAAACGAGTCAGGGGGTTGGAGCTCCCTTCTAGGAGAGGCTAGTAAACGAGCGCAGGTGGGTGCCTGCGTGCTGGTAGGAGTCTGCGCCAGCACATATGTTGTAAGATGTTTTTTTCTATAATAAAATATTGAAGGCTGAGCAACTGCAGCGGTGGTTTTCTCCCGACTTGGGTTTCCACCTAAAATCCTGGTGTTCATGTGTGATGCTTATGTGTGATGGTTTATTATGTTCTTACTGCACATGTTTACCCATTTTATTGAACATCTAATGAATGAATGATGGAATGATATAAGTGAAGAATTAATGGCATGTAATTAAGATCTCTTTGTATGTTTAGCGAGTTTATGAAGGATATCGCGTGTATAGCTAGTTTGAAGTCGACAAATAGCGTGGAGTTGATAGAAAGTGAAAAAGTAAAAAAAGTTTGATAAAGTCCTAATCTTGATTCACCCCCCTCTCAGTATTTTTCCCAACATTTTTGCCTAGTTTTTTTACTTATTTCGGCTACTCCCACAACAAATTTGTTTTCCTCTTTAGGTGATAGATGGAAATTCATGCCTCTAAATTGGAAGAGTAATCATGTATTGGAAGTTACTTTTGTTGATCAGCGGTTGTCATTGATGTCAACCTAAGCAGTACCAGGGGCTAACCCAATATTGCATGGGAATTTTGACCTACCAAATTAATATATTCTGGGTCAATAATTCTTTTTATGGTTTCTACCTGTCGATATGTTTCCGTTGATATATGGCACACCATGTAATTCTTCACGGTTTGAGAGATATTCATGTTTGAAGTTTGTACCCCCAGTTAGTGGGCTAAAACCCCATGGGGTTGGGGCATGGGTCATTGAAAAGTCATAATTAATATTTTTTAAGCTCCTAAGATCCCTCCCACGTTCACTTGTTGAAGCCCATCTCAACTTAAGCATTCATATAAATTGTGATCTTCATTTCCTCCTTATGCATGGGATTTGGCCATTTGAAACAGGTCATCGTGGAATTTTTTCTCTAAATTTTTTCTACGAAGGCTCATAAGCTGAAATTTTTATGAGGCGAAGCTGAAATCCTAAGGAAGCTACAGTAAAAATTTCAGATCAATTTGCACAATATTTTTGGAGATATGATCTGTGGAAGTAAGGGTTTTTGCAAGCTCCTGAAATTCATCTCAAAGAAGTGACCTTGGTAAAATTTTCATAAATCTCTCTCTGAGTATCGGAATGGAATTCCATAAAAATTGGAAGATAGTACACAATATGTGGTTTTCTCCCTATCAATTTTAGAGGAAAATGAAGAAACAGTGACATGTGGAACGCCGTACAAGTGCGCTCTGCTGAAACAATCCATAATTAGGGCAGTGTGAGAAATTGGGTATAAATCTCTCTTGAAGAATCCAAATTGGGTCAGAATTGTGGCATTGGAAAGAATACTCAGAGGAATAATACAGGACCAAAAATCAGATATTGAGGATATGAAATAACAGAGATACACAAGATTCAATATCGAGCTCCTAGAAGGGAAGAAAAAACTAGATCATGTGTTGTCAAGGATTGCAAAGGACCAGAATTTCTACGGCAGAAAAGAAAAACAAGGTGCAGCAGAGGGTAGCATGACAAGAGCAGCAACCAAGGTGCATAAGAGTAGCAATAAGTTCATCATATGAAGTCTTCAAGTGGGCAGCACTGCATACAATCATTGTAAAGGTATCATTGTACTTAGTCATTGTAAATACATTATTGTACAAATTGTACTAGTGTCTATCTGCCAAGGGTTGAAGAGGCAATGTTGGGAGGTCTATGATCATCATTAGGTGGTTGTGTCAAAGTTGGGTTTATGGTCTAGTATATCTTCTTCTTCTGCATCATTCTATATCATTGTAAAGTGGACCATTTTCCCTGGTACGGGAGTCCATTCTTCTTTTATTCTTCTATAGGATGGTAGGGTGGTGCTAGGGTGAGTTGTAGCTCATTTGGTGTTGGGGCATCCGTTTAGTTGACTACTGAAGAATCTCCGGCGTTGGAGTGTCCATTCAGTGGGAGCTGGAGAAGAATGCTTTTCTAGATTCTAGGAAGTTGGAGCTTTATTTTCAATTGGAGTTGAAAATAATTATTAGAAAAGCATTAGGTGGTTTTTGTCCAGGAGTGGGTTTCCACCTTAAAAACTGTGTGCATTTGTGTTCCTCTTGTTTTCTACTATCATTGTACAAACATTGATAATAATTGAAGATTAAATAATTCTCTAATTGAAAGAAATACTGATTCACCCCCCCTCTCAGTATTTCCAACAATTGGTATCGGAGCTTGGTTCCTTCAATAACAGTTTAACAGCTGGAAGGAGGTCATGGAGTATAACAAGAATGGTGTACCTCTATTCAATGAAAATAATTATGCACTTTGGAAAGGAATAATGGAGGTCTATCTCTTGGCGCAGGGTTACAAAGTATGGGACACTGTTCAAAATGGATTTACATCAACTGCAGATGAAAAAGGTAAGAAGATTATTATCAGTGGACTTATTGAATCTACTTATCATAAGGTGTTGGGTTGTAAAACCGCCAAAAATGTATGGGACAAGCTTGAGAATATATATGCAAGTGATTCAAATGTCAACAAAGCTTCAAATCTATAGAGAAAAATTTGAGCAACTCAGAATGAAAGAAGATTGCAACATTGCTGCATACTTTCAATACGTTGATGAAATAATCAATACTTTGGAAGGATTGGGAGAGCCAGTTGACGAGAAGACTATTATATGGAAGATTCTTAGAACGTTACCAAGGAGATTCAACCCAAAGGTATCGGTCTTAGAATACAGTGCAAATCTAGACAAACTCAGCAAAGAGGAATTACATGGAGTTCTCATAGCATATGAAATGAGACTTGATGAAGAAGAGGGTACTTCGCATCTAGAAACTGCGTTCGTTGCATCTAAGAAAACCAATAAGGATAAACAACCTTCAATTGAAAAGACATGCACTTGCAAGTGTGAAGAAAAGGGAGATGATGAAGAAGGTCTTTCAGATGAATAATATGCTTACTTCACGAGAAAACTACAAATTGGTAAGGGACAATTCAAAGGTAAACTTCCATTGATATGTTTCAGCTGTAATGAGGTTGGGCATTTTGTAGAAAAATTTCCAAACAAAATTAATGGAAACTCAAAAAGAAAGAAAGGTTTTAATAAATTCAACAAGCAAGGATCCAAAAGGAACTTTCTCTCTAAAGAAGATAGCTCATCATCCGATGAAGACAATGATAGTGAAGAAGAAGCCAATGAGAGAGTATTGTTTATGGCCAAGCACAATAAGCAAGAGGTATCAAACAACGAATAAGAAGGATGGACCATAGATGAATTTTATGAGGAAGCAATCAAGCTTATAAAAGATCTCAAGGCAGAGAAGATCCGTTCCAAAACTCTTGAAGAACAAGTTCAAGGTCTCAAAATTGAAGTTGAAGAACACAAATGCAATGAAGAGTCACTTCAAAATAAGTTGGAAGAAAGCAACCAAGAAAGGGAAGAATTATAAGCCGAAGTAGTCTCACTGCGTGAGGAAGTGAAGAAAGGAAAAACTATCCAAAACTATGCCAATAGCTCAAGGGCATTGGAAGAACTCATCAACAATCAATGATCTTACAACGAAAAAAATAGCATCAGTTACAAAGAAGAAGAAGCAGGACCTTCTACAACAAAATACAATGAACCTATGAGATCTGACATGCATGTAGACTTCATTGGACAATATTTGCAAGAACAACCTTGGAAGACAATTCCTCGATGAAAATTTCCATCCAGGTACCAACATATTTTTTATGGCTACTGTTATTCATGTGGAAAGTTTGGTCATAAAGTTGTAGAATGTCGCACGTACCCTAGGAACGAATACAATTCCAGGAGGTCTTTCAAATATGAACCTCCCAGGGCTCAACGAAATATCAATAGATTTGAACATTTATGAAATAATATTGAATGTTACAAATGTTGAAACTTTGGACACATAGCCAAATAATGCAGACTTAAAAATCCTCCAGAAGAATCTTCGAAGCCAAAGAATGAACGAACATGGAAGAAGAAGAAGAATGATAATTGTGCTCTCGCTCTCAAGGCTCAAAAGAACAAATATGTGTGGTATGTTGATAGAGGTTTCTCAACGCATATGAATGGAGATAGAAATAAATTTGTATCTTTGAAAGAGAAGAAGGATGGAACCGTGTCCTTTGGAAATGATGGATCTTCAAATGTTATAGGATTAGGCACTGTCACTCTCGGAAGCAAAGATGTTCTAGCCAATAATGTTTTATTGGTTGAAAACATGAATCACAATCTGCTCAGTGTTGGACAAATGTGTGATCAAGGACACACAATACTATTCAACTCCACGAAATGTGAAATCAGGAAAGGTGTGTATGGTGAAATTGTGGCTACAACAAGTCGAGCTCCAAATGACATATATGTTCTAGATGAAGAAACCAAAGCATGTCTAATAGCTACAAAGAGGATGATACAATATCTGGTGGCAATGATGTACCTACAATGTAATAAATTTTTGTTATATAAAAGTGATTTAAGACAACTTTGATGGTTGCAAATTGAGCATAGACAACTCATCCAAGGATGTGGATCAAAGGTTGTACAGATCTATGATTAGTAGTCTTCTATATGTAATAGCCTCCCGACCAGATGTTATGGAAGTAGTTGGACAAGTAGCAAGATTCCAAGCAGCACCAAAAGAATCACATATCAAATATTCACCAGCATTTGAATATCTTCACCAGAAGCTTGGGATTCTCCCAAGTTCTCATTAGATTTCCGCCCGGTTAATACAAAGTGAGTAAGTGGAAAGGGTTCACAGGATGGTTTTTTCCAAGATGAGTGGAAGTGTGTACAGTTCTGCAGGATGGTTGTGTTTCAGGGGGAGTTACACTTTGCCATTGATGTAAAAGGGGGAGAGAATGTTGTAGGAAGAGGTGTCATGATCGCAGGGGGAGTACTTGTGTTGCCATCAATGCCAAAGGGGGATGATTGTTGATCATCAAGCTGTCAGTCGATGTCAAACCCAAGCAACACTGTGGGCTAACCCAATATTTCTCAGGAATTTTGACCTGTTTCAACTATTCATATTTTTAACAATAATGCTTTTGATGGTTTCTACTTGTCGATATGTTTCCGTTGACATATGGCACGCCATGTAATTCTTCACGGTTTGAGAGATATTCATGTTTGAAGTTTGTACCCCCAGTTAGTGGGCTAAAACCCCATGGGGTTGGGGCATGGGTCATTGAAAAGTCATAATTAATATTTTTTAAGCTCCTAATATCCCTCCCATGTTCACTTGTTGAAGCCCCTCTCAACTTAAGCATTCATATAAATTGTGATCTTCATTTCCTCCTTATGCATGGGATTTGGCCATCTGAAACGGGTCATCGTGGAATTTGCGCTCTAAATTTGTTTCTACGAAGGCTCAGAAGCTGAAATTTTTATGAGGCAAAGAAGAAATCCTGAGGAAGTTGCAGTAAAATTTTTAGATCAAGTTGTGAAATTGTTTTGGAGATATGATCTGTGGAAGTAAGGGTTTTTGCAGGCTCCTGAAATTCATCTAAAAGAAGTGACCTTGGTAAAATAGTCATAACTCTCTCTCTGAGTATCGGATTGGAATTCCATAAAAAGTGGAAAATATTTCACAGTCTTTAGTTTTCACCCTATCAATTTCAGAGGAAAATGAAGAAACAATGACATGTGGCACGCCGTACAAGTGAGCTCTACTGAAACAATCCATAATTAGGGAAGTGTGAGAAATTGGGTATAACTCTCTCTTGAAGAATCCAAATTGGGTCAGAACTGTGGCATTGGAAAGAAGACTCAGAGGACTACTACAGGATCAAAAATCAGATATTGAGGATCTGAAATAATAGAGATACAACAGATTCAATATCGAGCTCCTAGAAGGGAAGAAAAAGCTAGATCATGTGTTGTCAAGGATTGCAAAGGACCAGACTTTCTATGGCAGAAAAGAAAAACAAGGTGCAACAGAGGGTAGCATGACAAGAGCAGCAACCAAGGTGCATAACAGTAGCAAGAAGTTCATCATATGAAGTCTTCAAGTTGGCAGCACTGCATACAATCACTGTAAAGGTATCATTGTACTTAGTCATTGTAAATACATTATTCTACAAATTGTACTAGTGTCTATCTGCCAAGGGTTGAAGAGGCAGTTTTGGGAGGTCTAGGATCATCATTAGGTGGTTGTGTCAAATTTGGGGTTATGGTCTAGTATATCTTCTTCTTCTGCATCATTCTATATCAATAAAAGGACCATTTTCGTATATGAGTCCATTCTTCTTTATTCTTCTATAGGGTGGTAGGTGGTGCTAGGGTGATCAGAGGTTTGCCTGTGTTGGGGCATCCATCAGTTGACTACTAAGGAATCCTCGGGCATTGGAGCGCCCATCCAAAGGAGCTGGAGAAGAATGATTTTCCAGATTCTAGAAGTTGAGCTTCCAGACAATTGGAGTTGAAAGAATTATTAGTGCCACTAGGTGGTTTTTGTCCTGAGTGGGTTTCCACCTTAAAAACTATGTGCATTTGTGTTCCTCTTGTTTGCTGCTATCATTGTACAAACATTGATAATAATTGAAGATTAAATAATGCTCTAATTGAAAGAAATACTGATTCACCCCCCCTCTCAGTATTTCCAAATTTTTTTTAATTTCCAACATCAAGGTTTCAACGTCTTCTTCCCTATTATGCTCACCATTCAATATAGATGGCTTGAGATTTCTGAGTTCCCCTTGAAAAATATCTAGGTGTGGTCTCCTTCTTGACTGCCTTACTAGTGACATGCTTGAGCTAGTTTCTCATCCCAAGGAAACATGTGATCTCTTAGTGTATTTCCTTGATGCATGATGATGATGCCTAGTAGCACTCCTAGAGTTCCTTGAACCATAAAAATATTTCCCACTAATTTGTGAGTTGTGTTCCTATTCCTACCTAGAATAATATCCCTATTCCATTCCCATTTGTATTTTTTCCAAGCTCTGTAAAATATGAGTATTATTTTTTTGTTATTCTATTATCAGTCTCAAATTATCAACCTTGTAACTAAGCACCCCCATTTTGAGGTCCCTATAGTTTTTTTTAGGTCTCTATCCTCTGGCTTATCCCTTCTATGCCTATTTGACTCTATTTTAGCATTACCCATGTTAGGTCCCTATAATACTAGGTTATTCCCCTTATTGTTATTAAAGTGTATCCCCCTATTATTATTGTTGTGCCCACATATCCCCCATGTTGTTATTGTTGTGCCCCATTGAATCCCACTATTGTTATTGTTGTGCCCTTACATTATTATTGATATGTAGCCTCTGATTATATTGTGACCCATTAGACCCCTATATATACCAAGGAGGTCTTATCATTTGTATAATCCAAGATTTTTTCATTTATATAATGTAAAGGAGGTTCCCCCCTTGAATAAGATAATTTTAAGTCATTGATCTATATTTTATTATATTTTGTGAGCTAGTTGCATAACATTTGGTATCAGAGCTTTCGATTCTAGGGTTTCACTGCTTCAAACAGGACATTGTAGAATTTTCACTATAATTTTTTTTATATGAAGCTTCAAAACATGAAATTATGACCACATGGAGCCAAAATCTTGGTGAACATTTTGTTGGAATTTCAGATCTTGTCTTGCTATATTTTATGAGATATTGTCCAAAGAATTTAGGGTTTTTCATACTACAAAATCCAGTCTCAAACAAGTGACCGAGCGAAAATCGTCATAACCTTCTCTTCAAGAATCAAATTCAAATTTCGTAAAAAGTGATAGAAACACAACGAATTGTAGTTGTTTTTGTATCAATTTCAGCGTTGAAGACTGAAACAGTGACACATGGAGTTATGTACAAGTTCGTTGTATTGAACCAATCCATAATTAGGTCATTGTGGGAGATTTGGCATAAAATTATCTTAAAGAATCCAATTTTGTTCTAACTTGTAGAATTGGAAAGAAGACTCAGAGGGCTACTAGAAGAAGGAATTTTAGACCTTAGAGATCCTAAATTATAGAGTTACAACCATTTAAATTTTGAGCTCCTAAAAGAAATAAAAGGTGTAACAAAGTTGCCGATCAAACAAGAACTGTTACATCAAAACGCGAAATGTAGCCCCAAAACTCCCAAAAAACATGAAAAAATCCAAAAACAAAAATTGTGTATGGCAGAACGATGAATTATTTTTTAGATTAAATTTTCAACATTTTTTATTTTTTATTATTTTTTATTTTTTTTGCAAAAAGGATGAAAATAACACCCTTAAAACATAAAGCGTTGATGTTGGAACAAGAATAAAATGAAACGGGTTACAATTTTGACAATTTCTAGAAATGGAATTAAAAATAAAATATCACGACTTTGAAAAACCATAAAATTCCAATAATTCTCATACATGTTGTTAAAGATAAAATATCATGTCTCAAAGCCTTATAATTCCAACAATTTCCATCCATGTTGTTAAATATAAAATATCTTAACTCTTAAAAACCCTAAAATTGTAATTGTTTTCAACCATAGCATTAAAGATAAAATATCCTAACTCAGAAAAAACTTAAGATTTTGAAAAAAATTCATCCATGGAATTAAAAACCCTAAATTTTTAACATATTTCAACCATGAAATTATGGAAAAATTATATGACTATTTAAAAAAAAAAATGAACAAGTAAATGGAAGATTTATTATTCCAAGAGTAATTTTTATTTTAAAGGATAAAAGTATAGCTCTTTTCAAATCTTAGACTAAGACAACTTATCCTATTGCAACAAAAACCTAAAAATCAACCATCAAAACAAAGTGTCCCCTTTTAATGAGGCATTAAAATTTCAACATTTATAAAACTATATTATACCAAATGATAACAAAAAATAATATCATGTTGATGTCACTATATAATTTAAAAACTCAGCATTAATTTCTATTTTTTTCTTTACTTTAAATCAAAATATCAACTTTGATAGATTGAATATAACATAAATTATTTTTGTAATTCATTGTTGCATTGTGGATATTCTAAACAGATGAATTCTTCTTCATAATTTAAAAATATAATCCAACAAACATATAAATGACTCATAACTTCATGTAATATCATATGCAAGTTAAAATATTTATTTCAAGTTACCATGCAAATATCATTTACATAAAATGTCTTAAACATTTATTCAAAATCACTCATAGGTTCTGGCACAACATCATAATCTACATATTCTTATGAATGATTAGATGCAGATGAAGATGATTCATATTATTCTCTTTCATCAAATAGTTCCCCATATGAGTCAAGATGCATTCCCACCATTTCAGGTTTCAAAAGTCTTCTAGATCTATGACTAGGTTAAACAGACTCCCATCTCAATATTATTTCTTCTAGTAGCAACTTCTTCAAAATATTTATGGTCCTAAAGCGAAGATTTCCTCTCTTTGTTAAATTGAAGTTATAAACAAGTATGTCAATATGCTCCAATTTTATGAGGTTTGTGAGATGACGATTTATATTTGTGCCCTTTATTTTTCTCTTTCTATCAATTTGTTTATCAACTACCATATCTGGCTTGTACACAAAATTTAATAGGTGGGTATTTGTGGAATACCAATGTACTTCAACAAATGTAATATCTTCATTTTATTTAATGACGTTTATAATCTTGGAACCTAGAATGGATAGCCAAGTGGATCTCCATCTTCTAACACTGCTATTATTCAACCCGTCCTTAACATCCCACACTGAACCATGTAAAGGTCTTCCATGGCTTCATGTCGTGCATGTGATATTCTAGAACCAATATAAATTTCTCTTTCTTCTACCTGTGGAGAATTAATAATACCTTGAGAGCGTTGTTGTTCAATAATGTGTCTTTCCTCATGTTCATTTGGCATATTTTGTGGCCAAATAAATGGAGTCTTCAAAAGTGTATCTTCATTTATTGATCTTGAAATGATGTCACTTTGATTATTGAAAAATACTCGCACCAAACTGAATTAGCAACATCAAAGTACTCATATGTATCTCTAATACATCTTTTAATTTCTTCCAAGAATTCAAACTAATATTTATATCTCTTATGCCTTCATGCATTATGGAGTTCAAAAACTGATTGTAATAAAAATATCTTTGATGCAAATATTGGATGCTCCGGAATGAACTTCAAAAATGTTAAACCTGATGACGACCCCCATTCTGCAAACTTTGAATACTTCTTGCCCATATAAGTGTTTTCCCATCAAATTTTTCAATACGAAATTGATGTTGGAGGATAATGTCATTAGAATTGTTCAATGCATTTCTCCTTACCATGCGATCTCAAAATGAACCTTCGCACCTTTGAATGTCAATAGTTTTTTCCAACACAAGAAAAACAGGCTCTAGAATGTATGGTTTCCTAATATATTCAATTAATGATGGTAGGCTCCCAATATCTTTCCTCCGCAATGTTACTGAAAAACAGTTGAAAATATGATCAATATGGTCATGAGTGTGCTAACAAGAAGGAAACCAATCTCTACCTTTTTATAAATTCCCAATTCGAGAAGCATGTTTAGATATCCAAAAACGACTTGATTTTTGTTTTCGCGACTTATGTTGTCTAATTGAAAATACAAAACTTTAGGAGAATATCAGACGAATGAGAAACCACATCATGGATTATAGTTATGGTAAGATTTTAATCATTATGAATATTTGGAGTTGTGAAGTAAACCCTTGGCAACATATTTCCATTAAAAACCATACAACCAACCAAGTGAAACTGAATAAAATTTCCCTCTTGTAAATTTTTTGGTGTGTGGACAAAATGTGGCAAAAGTGTTTTATTTTGGTCCATACCATCAATTATCAAACCCAAATATTTTTTTGTATTATCATAACACTTCTTTCAATGTTTATACAATTTTTTCCTTTCACTTCTTTGATGATTGTGATTCTCTTGAAGTTCTTTGACAATGGAATATGCACATAAAATAAAATAAACCTATTAATAAATATATTTTCATAGTTGATAACCTCTTTCTTCCCCTTGACATTTATCCCTTTTTTATTTAAAAGAAGCACACGTACTACAGACCCCCATCCTTGTCTTCTTAGAATATGAACAATGTTGAATTTGTTCTTACATATCCTTGTAAAATATGAGTACGTAATAAATTACCATCTCCTTCAACGCCTTCTGCATATTATTTGTACAAGATGTAGATTTATCTTTTTGATAAATTATCTAGAATATGTATTACGTCTTTATTTGGCATACACTCTCCATGCTTTGAAAATAAGTCTTTCATCCATGACATTGCAGTATTTGCTAATGGACCAACCTCTTGTCTATAACATACTTTTGAATAAAATATGGGATCTTTTTCCAGTCTTTCTTGGATTCTTGACAAACGAAAATTACCAACCGAATGCATCATTTTGAAAGCCTTTCTATAGAGCAATACATTCCCAATATGATAATCATAACGTGTGAGCGTAGATTGCATGCAACCCACTAAATATGAATTTTGCATGCTTTTATTCATTGACAAATATCTCTGCCTTTTCTCCAAAGAAAACTTGAAATCCAGATGTTTCCAACAATCCTTTGGAAAACATTCACTTGAAATCATATCACTAATAGATTTATGCTTGTGAGATATTCTGTCCTAAGCCTTTTATAATTGGAATATTTTGGATTGATATGAAAAGGTATACTCCTAATCCTAGATAGAATATTTTCTTGCAACATCTTCATCATTTCATTCTCCTATGTAGAAGAATTTTCATCATCATTATGAGGAATATTATCCTCACTATGATCATTATGAACATAGTTAGGAAATTCATCACCATCATTTCTTGGAAAACATTCATTACTATCCTCCCTTGAAGGAAATTATTCACTACTATCATCTTCGCTTTTGAAATTCCCGACTTATAAAAAATTATTCAAAATATTCATCCATGATTTTGAAATATTCTCTTGGAGGATTCAATTCTTCATCACCATGAGTGTCTTTGAAACGCTCACTTAGAGAAAATGAATTATTCACACGTGCCTCCAAAATTATCATTTTCAAGAAAATTTTCATCCTCCTCTTCATAAATGGTGCTCTCATAATCCTTATGATTAGGACTAAGTGGAAAATATGACTTTCTATTTATAGTCAAACTATCATTTTCAGAAAATTATTCATCCTCCCCTTCATCAGCGGTGGTCTCATAATACTTAGGATTAGGACTAAGTGGAAACATTGAATCTCTATTTAATGGAAATTCTTCATTAGTGGTGCTCTCACAATCCTTAGGATTAAGACTATGTGGAAGCTTTGAATCTATATTTAATGGAAATTCTTCATCCTCCCTCTCCCCTTCCTCAGTGGTGCTCTCATAATCCTTAGGATTAGGACTAAGTGGAAGCTTTGAATCTCTATTCACTGGAAATTCTTCATCCTCCTCCTCATTTTCCTTAGAGGTGCTCTCATCATCCTTGGGATTGGGATCAACTAGAAATTTTGACTTTGGAAATTCTTCATCCCCCCCCTTCATCAATGGTGCTCTCATAATCCTTAGGATTAAGACAAAGTGGAAATTTTGACCCTGGAAATTCTTCATCCCCCTCTCCCCCCCTTCATCAATGGTGCTCTCATAATCCCTAGGATTAGGACTAAGTGGAAAATTTGAATCTAGAAATTCTTCATCTCGCCTATAATATTCCCAAATGGGGAAGCAAGAATATAGGCACAGAAAATTATTTTTTCAGAAAATTATGCTATAAAAGTCAAGAACAACCCATGGATCGATTATTTTATGTATCATAGCAACCAAATATACAAGGAGATCATAAAAAAATCATTATAGCTTAGTTAAACAGGCCTCTGAAGCCCAAATCAGTCCAAAAACACTACAACCCCATGACTACTGCAACACAAAAATTATGAAGCATGAGACAATGCAGTTTAATGAGGGTTTACGCTGCAAAAATAGAGAGACAAATGGATCTATTGATATATTACTCAAGAGAGCTGAAAAACTAAGATCTAGTCTCTTTTACATAATTCCAAGATAACCCGGCAAGGGTTTCTTGATAAGCATGAGATATAAGAAGTATATGTTGTAGATCTATGGTTAAATTACGTTGTTTTACTGAAGAACTACATAAATATGGCTGAAAAGACAAAGAAATGGTTGTAGCTCCTCCTTACTAGCTTTCCGGGTGAAAGGTTGATCCTTCCTTTAGGAAACTAGCTCAAAAACATGGGTTTTAACCCTTCCACTGCAACACCATGAAAAATAATGTAGTTTCTGAAGGAGGCTACGTTGTGGCTATAGGTCACTGCTTGGCCCAATTCCAGATGGTGGAAATGAAGCCCAGAATGCTCCTCTCAGATTTATTCAACAAGTCCTCCAAGGATGAGTGTGGAGTTCCCGCATGAGAATACCATTGTACTAAACAGTAGAAAAAACCCAGCTAAACAGCTGAAGCATGCAATAATTCAAAAGATTCAAACATAAAACAATATTCTGAATACCTCTCATGGCTGCCATCCCTTCCCTTATATTCTTGGTGAGCTTCCTCACCCTTGGCCCCACTCATTTAAGAGGTTACTTCCATGCAAATACCGTCTCCACTAGCTCCACTCTCTCATTTACAACGTTGTTTGATTTGGTCAACCTTGACTTAGTCTCCATGCATTGTCTCCTTTCACACCCAAGGTGGCTTTATTCTGACTATCTAAACTGATCTTCATTCACACTAGAAGTGATTTATTACTACTAAAGGGTCTTTTAGGGTCTCCTTACCCCCTTATTCATCCCACAAGAAAGCAAAATGAGATTTTAATACTCCAATTAACTGTAGGCTAATTTAGGAATATTACACTGCCCTTCGTCAGTGGTGCTCTCAAAATCCTTAAGATAAGGACTAAGTGGAAAAATTGACTCTAGATTTACAGGGAAAATTTGTTTTTTTTGGCCTTCATTAATGTTTCTCTCATCATCCTTAAGATTACTACCAAGTGGAAAATTTGACTCTCTATTCATAGTGAAATAATTCCTGTTATATTCATCAATATGAATAGAGGTGTTAGGTGATAAAGACGTTGATGTTGTAGAAAGACAAAACTTTACTATCAGAAGAATCCATGAATTTGAAACAAAAGATGTTGAATGATACACATGCGCTCTCTCCCAATGACAATTTATAGCTTAAAGATTGAAAATGTCCCTCTAAAGTTTCCCACCAATATATTTTCGCCAAAAATTTTCCCTTCAAAGTTTTCCCCCAAAAAATTTTGCCAAAAAAATTCCCTCCAAAAATTTCGTTTGAAATATTTCCCTCCAAAATTTTTGTCTAAAATGTATTTGAAAACATTTTACTAAAATTTTGGTCTTGAAAAATTTCACCCTACTTTTTATTCAAAATATCCACAAAAATGTTCCTTCAATGCATTCCTTCGAAATTAAAATAAATATTTTATTTAAATTATTTAACATTGTGTACATAACTAAGTTAATTTTTATAATATATATTTTATTTTTTATCCCACATTGAATGAAAGTTAATCTAAACCCAGAATATTAACTATATTAATTTTCTTAATTTTAATTTTAATCCCACATTTGAGAAACACTAAAACCATCTCACAATCTTCGTTATATAATTACATTCATTGTTTCTATTCGTCACATCACATCAAGTCTTCTGAGTTCTATTAAAATGTTTGGAGCAATTTTGGAGAGGAGTTGCATTGGCATCGATAACACATTGAACGAAAGTTATGAAAGTTTTCTGCATTTCAAAGGTAAGTTTTCCTTCTATTTTGACCATTTAAAGAGGAATTTGGGGAAAATTGTTCTTTTATGATTTTTATGCTCCAAAACTAAATTTGTTTACTGTTTTTTCTTTTTTCTTTTCGATTTGTTTTTTCCAATATCATATTTTAAGGGAAAAACCACATAAAAAACTCTATTTTTATGTTTTTATAGCGAGGAAGATGAAAACAAAACTCAATTTTTTTTTTTGCATTTATTTATTTTTAATTTGTCTTAGGGGGCATTTCAATTTGTTGATTCAAATTTTATGAAATCGTTGAAATAAGGCAAACCCAGGTTCAAACTGATTTACAACAAGGAAAACAGGTCGTAAACCCATGTAGGTTCACTAGTAATTACATGCTAGGTGGGCTGCTCGGTTCCTCCACAAGAAAAAAAAAACCATTCCCTTTAAAAAAACAATTATAGTTTTTATTTTCAAAAATGAAAAAAAAAAATAAAAAAAATAAAAAATAAACAATATATATTGATTTTATTTGTCTTATTTGATTTTTTAAAAACAAAACACACGCACACACACACACACACACACACACACACACATATTATTATTATTTTTTTTAATTTTTTTTTATTTTTTCTAGTGGTTCACTTTCCTATGTGCCCGCACACACGTACCGGCTACATCCACGGTCTTAAGAAATCATAGTACATCCTCCCGAGGGGATCTACTATCGGCCTAACACTGAGGCCTAACCCCATAGGCGTCAACGAGATTTGATCCTGTGACCTCTCAATCAGGGAGTACTTCAAGCGGGGACTCCACCAATTGAGCTAACCGTTGGGGCTATTATTATTATTATTATTATCATTTTTTTTTTTTAAATTTTGGGGCCAAAGGCATGCTTGCCGACTTGCTGGGCCACAATAGGCCCAATCGGCCTTTGGCCCCTGGTTGGGCTGAAGGCTAGCGGGTGGTCCCGTTGGGGCGAAATCGACCCCTCTGCCTAGTTGAGGGCCAAACACTGGCCCGCGTACCTTTGACCTCCAATTAAAAAAAAACATAATTTATTATATAATATATATATATATATTGTTAAATTATTATTATTAATATTTTTAATTTATATTTATTTGTTTTTTAAAATATAAATAGTTTATATATATTTTTTTGAAAATTAAATTTGTTTTTAATTTTTTTTTAAAATAATTTTGAATATATATATATATATATATATATATATATATATATATATATATATATATATTAATTAATTAATATAGTTAAAAAAATAATTATATTGTTAAAGTAAAAAAAAATGGTTTAATTAAGATATGTGTTTGTTTTAATTAGCGCGCACACACACACACACACACATATATCAGGAATATGGCATCAAAGATTATCATTATGAATGTTTTTGGGCCAAGGGAGAGAATTAAATCATCTAAAGTTGCAGCTAGACACACTATGAATACTGCTAAACATACCCGAACTGAGAAACGTCATAAAATTCAAGCAAGTGGCACATTGAGTACATTCAAGATTATTTCAGAATGGAGAAATGCACGAGAAATATATAAAACAAATTTTACATGGCATGTTAAAGATAGTGAAACTGATTATGGTGTACATATATATCTATACTGTGGTATGATTAACTTTGGTGAACCATATGAGGTGATGGGTAGAGTATGAGACATATGTTTGGTGCCAAATGAAAACAATGTTTATGTTCTTACAAAATTGGCCAAGGCACATGAAAAGTTGAGATACCGTCTCTCAAAGGTCAAGTATGACACATATGAAGAATCTACACAGTTGTGTGAAGAAATCGAAAGAAACATTGCAAATAACATTGTAAATATGCTTATTTATATTTATGTGTTATGCATTATTGTAAGGACCATTAATTTTTTATAAATTATTGATCATTGACATATTATATTTTTTTTATAGGATTTTTCTGAGATTATTTCAACCATATTGGAGGGTATTTATTATCTAGAGCCAAATATTATGAACGTGATCAACATTTTCCACATAGAGACAGAAAAAAAGGAGAAGGAAGCAAAGAGAAATAAATCATGACACTGAAAATAGTACATACAGAGGACCAAAAAAGAATCACTAAGTTGGGTCAATCTAGTAAAGTTAAACATGTTTCTTTTGAAGATGTGGAAGCTGAAGCTGAAAAATATGTTACCATTAGTGAGGAGGATATTGGAACTGTTGTTTAAAAGGAGAGAAGAAATAAAACACCAAGAATAAAAATGGCCACAGATATCTCTCTTCTAGCTTATGATGAGGAGATTGTTTATCTAGAAGAAGTTATGTTAACCGGTAAGAAGAAGAAATCAAAAGTTGATCAATTTGTAAAAATCATGGGCAACAGTGAAGATAAAAGTGAAAGCTCTAAATGAAGCAGAGAAATTATAACACCAGGTGATGATTTAGAGGATGGAATTATTAAAAAAAAACAAAATGTCATTCGAGATCACTTGATGAAGAATAAATTAATTAATGGTGGTAAAACATTTCAGCTTAATGTCATCCAATTCTATAGGCCAAATGAAGGAAAATCTCAATATCAAATTAGAAAGGCACATCGCCTACATGTCCATAATTTGAAAACATTTTTCAGGTACAATCCATATGTGCATGTGGTGGATTATGTGGCTCTTGTTGATCCAAATAAAGTTCCCAAAAAAGAAGCATTTGAGACGACATGATGTGTAGAAAATCCAAATAGATTAAACTGATCTTGTAATATGATAAAATAAAATACTTGAATCTGTTCTACAAATTGTTGAAACCAAATACGATCGCATAATCACATGAATAAGAAATATAAATAATTTCAATCGCATCACACAAATATGTATCTAGGGAAAGCCTCAACTAAAAACCCCACTATCAAACAATACAATGCTTCATAAGTCAAGAATATGAAACAATACAATGCTTCTCTCATGATTGATAACTCTCTACACTATCACTGGTTGTCTCACACTATCCTAGGCTAGCTTTGGTTCAATACTTAACCAATTTCTTGTCTCTGGACGCCCTAACTTGCTTGCGAAATCCCTAGGGAAATTGAGCCCCTATTAATTAGGAAATTACCCAATAATGATTGCACAATACATCTAAGGCTTTCTGTTGACTCCATCCACCACCTGCGAAATTTTCTAATTATAAAAATGATATTACACTTCCCTTTAACATCAATATCAACTGGGTCTTCCTAATAACTGACATGCATCACATATTTATAGCGAATTGTTAGTTATTTGATTGATCACTTCATGTGAATTAAATCAGATTTAATTCAATGGACTTATCACTAGTTCCTCCATTAGTTAGAACTAGTTAAATTGAATTTAACTCAAATAACTAAGTTAAACAATTTCAACTCAAAATAAACTACAAATGGACCCCCTAAAACTTAGAGAGAAATCTACATGGCTCTAGTTTGACCCTCAACTCGAATTGACAGAGATAAATATGTTTTCCTAACTTATTTAACTCTTAAAATTTGTCATGTGATGTGGAATTACAATTTCCTTCTAATTTAATTAAGGTAAAACTAAATTAGAATCCTCTTCTTGTTGAAATTTTCGACACTCCCTCTCAACAAGAAAGGGATTGTCTTCTAGCCTGATCCTACCTACGTGTAACTCTAATTTTCCACTTGATTGTGCCTTCATCAAGATGTTTGCATCCTACTCCTCTGTAGGAATGCACTCTAATGACATAATCCTCCTCTGCACACAATCTATGAGATGGTGATATCGAATATCAATATGCTTATAAATGTCATGAAAAAATGGATTAACCAAGAGTTTGATGCAACTATGGTTATCACAATAAATCACCGTCATATCCATCTGCTAACTAAACAACTAAAAAAGTATCTTCCTCATATGGCCTCACAAGCTGCATGACTAGAAACCATGTACTATGCCTCGGCTGAACTGAGTGAAACTAATCTCTGTTTCCTGTTGTACCTGAAACTGCTGCAGACCTAATACTGAAGATGCCCCGTGATGTGCTCTCCTTGTCAGATGGACTCCCTGCCCAATCTACATTTGTGAAGCCTTGAAGCTTCACTCCCTCTATCCACATGTACCATAGCGAAAACTAAGTGGTGCCTTTGAGGTATTTAAACACATGTTTGGTTGCCTTCCAATAGAGCTTGGTAGGATTAACCATAGCTTGACTAAGCTATTTAACTGCATAACATATGTTTGGTCTTGTGTTCACCAAGTACATGAGTGAACCCACAAGCTACATGTAGATGGTAGCTTCTATGACTTCACTTGAAGTATCATCTTCCTTCCTCCAATTCCCTACTAGAGGAGTCTCCATGTGTTTGATTCTCTCCATGTGATACTTCTTCAGAATCTCAGTGGCATACTTTCCCTGGGATACAAATAGTTCCCCATATCTTTGCCAAATTTCCAATCCAAGGAAATAATGCAATAGCCCCATATACTTCATCTCAAATTCTCTTACAAGATCCTCTTTGCAAGATTTGATGAGCTTATCATCACTTGTCAGAAAAAAATCATCGACATAAAGTATAATGATCAATAATTTACCTCCTACCACAATATGGTAAAGGTTCGCATCTGCTTCACTTTTGGTGAAGCCTAACCCGGTTAAGTAGCTGTTGATATTGGTGTACCAAGCACGAGGTGCTTATTTCAGTCCATATAATGATCTCTTGAGTCTGCACATATGTGACTCTCTGTCGAAGGTCTCAAAACCTTCTGGCTGATTTGTGTACACCTCTTCCACAATCATTCCATTGAGGAAGGTTGTCTTTACATCCATCTGATGTATCTTCCATCCCATTTGCACTAAAAGTGCAAGGATATATTTGATTTATGAGTACCTTGCAACTAGAGCAAAGGTCTCCTCATAATCAATTCCCTTCATGTGAGAGAACCCTCTGGCCACAAATATGACCTTTTGTTTCTCAACACTCCCATCTATTGTGTGCTTCACCTTGTAGATCCACCTGAATCCTACAATTGACTTCCCCTCCGGTCTTGGGACAACTTCCCATGCACTGTTTCTGATAATGGATTCATACTCCTCAACCATGGCATCAACCCAAACTAGTTGTTGCACTGATTCCTTGAACGAGAATGGATAAATATCTACACTCTCGCTCATAAGATTCATGTAGCAATTTTACCGCTCTAGGGACCTTCTCTACCTGCGCTGTGATGTGGGTTCTCCCACATTCTCTCTAGTATTAGGTACCAACCTGTCAGCCTCTTTGGCATGCTTCCTTTTGTCTCTGGATGTATCTACATGAGTGGGTGCTTCCACTCTTTGTTCCTATGCTTGTGGCTACTCCACATCTTGAGGTTCTTCTTTTGGAGCTAAAAGCTCCTCCATTGCATGCAAATGAAACTCCCTCTCAAGGGAAATTCACTTGACCTTCTCTTCATTGAATTTCACATCTCTCATAACCACTGTCATCCTATGAGATGGAAATTACACTCGATAGTTGTGAGGTGTATCAGTGTACCCCAAAAATATTCCCAACTTAGCTATTGGATCTAGATTTTTCTTGGAATATTTGGTTATATGGAAATAAATTGATGAATTTTTTTTTTTAAAGTGCACCATATCTGGTTTCTTACCTAAAAAATCTTCCTCTGGTGTACTCATCCCAAGAATCCGATGAGGACTTCTGTTCTGCACAAATACTATTGTGTTGCATGCTTCAACTCACAAGTGAAATGGTAAGCCCTAATCATGCAACATTTCTTGTGTTGTTGGCACAATAGTTCTGCTATTCCTTTATACAACCCCATTCTACTATGTATTATCAGGTTCTATCAATTCCCATTGAATTCCTTCTGAAGCACACAAGTTCTTTAATTCATTTGAGACATATTCTCCACTATTATCGCTCTTGAGAGACTTCACCTTCTTCCATGTATCTTTCTCCAGAAGTGCTTTGAACTCAAAAAATTTGGAGAACGTCTGATCTTTATTTTGCATGAATAATATCTAACAATTGCATGAAAAAACATCTAAAAAAATCACATAATACCTGTGTTTTTTTGTGGAGTCTTTCGAGAACGGTCCACACACATCTGAGTAAAATTTTTCAAGGATCAACTTCACTCGACACCTCTTATCATGAAAAGTGGATTTGGTGTACAACCCCAATTTACACCCTTTGGATGTATCTATCTTCTCAAGTTCACCCTTGGGAAGTCCTGTAGAAATCTGCTACATGATCTTCAAAGCGCCATGGTGTAGATGGCCCAATATTATATGCCATAACTCACTGATGTCTCAGCTCTACACCTTATCTTCTTTTGTGACCAAGGCAACATAGTCTTCCACATCCAATTTTTATAGGTTATTTACCCAAACCCTAATCTTCTTCACTTGCGTCATGGGTTTGTGATGAAGGAATTCCTTTCCTTTACTAAATATCACATCATAGCCACGGTATTCCAAGAAAGCAACTGAAACTAAATTATTATTTAAACTAGGGACATACATGACATCTTTTAATGTGATAGGAATATCGGACTCCCTCTGAAAAGTAATAGTACCTATTCCAGTCGCGCTATACCTCTCGTCATCTCCCATCTCAATGTGCATATGGAGATCCTTCTCCTCCAAGTTGCTGAAGAATTATTTTTTTCCAGTCAAATGGAACATCGCCTACATGTCCATAATTTGAAAACATTTTTCAGGTACAATCCATACGTGCATGTGGTGGATTATGTGGCTCTCGTTGATCCAAATCAAGTTCCCAACAAAGAAGCATTTGAGACGACATGATGTGTAGAAAATTCACATAGATTCAACTGATCTTGTAATATGATAAAATAAAATACTTGAATCTATTCTACAAATTGTTGAAACCAAATACGATCACATAATCACATGAATAAGAAATATAAATAATTTCAATCGCATAACACAAAGATGTATCTGGGAAAAGCCTTAGCTAAAAACCCTGCTATCAAACAATACAATGCTTCATAGGTCAAGAATATGAAAAAATACAATGCTTCTCTCATGATTGATTACTCTCTACACTATCATTGATTGTCTCACATTATCCTAGGCTAGCTTTGGTTTAATACTTAATCAATTTCTTGCCTCTAGATGCCTTAACTTGCTTGCGAAATCCCTAGGGAAATTGAGCCCATATTAATTAGGAAATTACCCAATAATGATTGCACAATACATCTAAGGCCTTCTGTTGACTCCATCCACCACCTGTGAAATTTTCTAATTATATAAATGATAGTACACTTCCCTTTAACGTCAATATCAACTGGATCTTCCTAATAACTGACATGCATCACCTATTTATAACAAATTTTTAGTTATTTGATTGATCACTTGATGTGAATTAAATTAGATTTAATTCAATGGAATTCTCACTAGTTCCTCCATTAGTTAGAACTAGTTAAATTGAATTTAACTCAAATAACTAAGTTAAACAATTTAAACTCAAAATAAACTACAACTAGACCCCCTAAAACTTAGAGAGAACTCTACATGGCTTTAGTTTGACCCTCAACTCGAATTGACGGAGATAACTATGTTTTCCTGACTTAGTTAACTCTTACAAGTTGTCATGTGATGTGGAATTACAATTTCCTTCTAATTTAATTAAGGTAAAATTAAATTAGAATCCTCTTCTTGTTGTAATTTTCAACACTCCCTCTCAACAAGAAAGGGATTGTCTGCTAGCTTGATCCTACCTATGTGTAACTCGATTTTTCCACTTGATTGTGCCTTCATCAAGATGTTTGCATCTTGATCTTCTATAGGAATGCACTCTAGTGACATAATCCTCCTCTGCACACAATCTATGAGATGGTGATACCAGATATCAATATGCTTGGACCTGTCATGAAAAACTGGATTAACCGAGAGTTTGATGCAACTATGGTTATCAAAATAAATCACCATCAGATCCATCTACTAAATAAACAACCGAAAAATTATCTTCCTCATATGGCCTCACAAGCTACATAACTAGAAACCATGTACTCTGCCTCTGTTGAACTGAGTGAAACTAATCTCTGTTTCCTGTTGTACCTGAAACTACTGTTGACCCAATACTGAAGATGCGTCGTGATGTGCTCTCCTTGTTAGATGGACTCCTTGCCAAATCTAAATTTGTGAAGCCTTGAAGCTTCACTCCCTCTGTCCACATGTACCATAGCCAAAACTGAGTGGTGCCTTTGAGGTATCTAAACACATGTTTGGTTTCCTTCCAATAGAGCTTGGTAGGGTTAACCATAGCTTGAATAAGCTATTTAAATGCATAACATATGTTTGGTCATGTGTTCACCAAGTACATGAGTGAACCCACAAGCTGCCTGTAGATGGTAGCTTCTATGACTTCGCTTGAAGTATCATCTTCCTTCCTCCAATTCCCTGCTAGAGGAGTCTCCACGTGTTTGATTCTCTCCATGTGAAAATTCTTTATAATCTCATTGGCATACTTTCCCTGGGATACAAATAGTTCCCCATATCTTTGCCAAATTTCCAATCCAAGGAAATAATGCAATAGCCCCATATACTTCTTCTCAAATTCTCTTACAAGATCCTCTTTGCAATATTTGATGAGCTTCTCATCACTTGTCAGAATAAAATCATCGACATAAAGTACAATGATCAATAATTTAAAACCTACCACAATATGGTAAAGGTTCGCATTTGCTTCACTTTTGGTGAAGCCTAACCGTGTTAAGTAGCTGTCAATCTTGGTGTACCAAGCACGAGGTGCTTATTTCAGTCCATAGAATGCTCTCTTGAGTCTGCACATATGCGACTCTCTGTCGAAGGTCTCAAAACCTTCTGGCTGATTTATGTACACCTATTCCTCAATCACTCCATTAAGGAAGGTTGTCTTTGCATCCATGTGATGTATCTTCCATCCCATTTGCACTAAAAGTGCAAGGATATATCTGATTAATGAGTACCTTGCAACTTGAGAAAAGGTCTCCTCATAATCAATTCCCTTCACGTGAGAGAACCCTTTGGCCACAAATATGAACTTTTGTTTCTCAACACTCCCATATATTGTATGCTTCACCTTGTAGATCCACCTGAATCCTACAACTGACTTCCCCTCCGGTCTTGGGACAACTTCCCATGCACTGTTTCTGATAATGGATTCATACTCCTCAACCATGGCATCAACCCAAAATAGTTGTAGCACTGATTCCTCGAACAAGAATGGATCAATATCTACACTCTCGCTCATAAGATTCATGTAGCCAATGTACTGCTCTAGGGACCTTCTCTGCCTGCGTTGTGATGTGGGTTCTCCCACATTCTCTCTAGTATTAGGTACCAACCTGTAAGCCTCTTTGGCATGCTTCCTTCCGTCTCTGGATGTATCTGCATGAGTGGGTGTTTCAACTCTTTGTTCTTATGGTTGTGGCTACTCCACATCTTGAGGTTCTTCTTTTGGAGCTAAGAGCTCCTCCACTGCATACAAATGAAGCTCCCTCTCAAGGGAAATTCACATGGCCTTCTCTTCATCGAATTTCACATCTCTCCTAACCACTGTCATCCTGTGAGATGGAAATTACACCCGATAGTTGTGAGATGTATCGGTGTACCCCAAAAATATTCCCAACTTAGCTGTTGGATCTAGCTTTTTCTTGGAATATTTGGTTACATGGAAATAAATTGATGAACAAAAATTTTTAAAGTGCGCCACATCTGGTTTCTTACCTGAAAAAGATTCCTCTGGTGTACTCATCCGAGAATCCGATGAGGGCTTCTGGTCTACACAAATACTATTGTGTTGCATGCTTCAACTCACAAGTGAAATGGTAAGCCCTAATCATGGAACATTTCTTGTGTTGTTGGCACAATAGTTATGCTCTTCCTTTATACAACCCCATTCTGCTATGTATTATCAGGTTCTATCAATTCCCTTTGAATTCCTTCTGAAGCACACAAGTTCTTGAATTCATTCGAGACATATTATCCACCATTGTCGCTCTTGAGAGACTTCACCTTCTTCCATGTATCTTTCTCCACAAGTGCTTTGAACTCACAAAATTTGGAGAACGTCTAATCTTTATTTTGCATGAATAACATCCAACAATTGCATGAAAAATCATATGCAAAAATCACATAATACCTGTGTTTTGTTGTGGAGTCTTTTGAGAACGGTCCACACACATCTGAGTGAACTTTTTCAAGGATCACCTTCGCTCGACAGTTATTATCATGAAAGGAAGATTTGGTGCACAACCCCAATTTACACCCTTTGAATGTATCTATCTTCTCAAGTGCACCCTTGGGAAGTCCTATAGAAATCTGCTGCATGATCTTCAAAGCGCCATGGTGTAGATGGCCCAATATTATATGCCATAACTCACTGATGTCTCAGCTCTGCACCTTATCTTCTTTTGTGATCAAGGCAACATAGTCTTCCACATCCAATTTTTAAAGGTTATTTACCCAAACCCTAATCTTCTTCACTTGCCTCATGGGTTTGCGATGAAGGAATTCCTTTCCTTTGCTAAATATCACATCATAGCCACCGTATTCCAAGAAAGCAACTGAAACTAAATTATTCTTTAAAATAGGGACATACATGACATCTCTTAATGTGATAGGAATACCGAACTCCCTCTGAAAAGTAACAATACCTATTCCAGTTGCGCTATACCTCTCGTCATCTCCCATCTCGATTTGCATATGGAGATCCTTCTCCTCCAAGTTGCTAAAGAATTATTTTTTTCTAGTGAAATGGAATGAAGCTCCACTACCTAAGTACCACACAAAACCTATCACTGATGAAACCATGCATGTGATGAAAGTGAAATCCAAATCGAATTATGAAGCAAGAGCTTCACCTACTGCTCCTCTTGAGGTCTTCTTGACGTCTTGCTTATGTGGATACTTTTTGGCATAGTTTCCGAGCTCATGACAGTTAAAACATTTAATCTTTGACAAGTACTTATTCTTGCCTGCCTAATCAGAATTTGATTTGGAATGGGACACCTTCCCTTTCCCTTTCTTTTCCTTTCCATCCAAGGCACAATTCTCCTCATCATCAGTATTTGATGAGGATCCATCTCTAGTATTCCGCTAAATCTCTTGTTGTACCAATTCAGACCACAATCGCTCCCACTCTCATAGCTTCTCCCTCCCATTCACCTAATCCTTTGAGTTTTTCCAGCTATTTTGAAGGCCTAGAAGTGCTAGGATCACTAGATCATCCTTGGAAACTGTAACACCAACACTTCCGAGCTCATCTAGACATTGAATGAAATTCGTCAAGTATTTTGGTATTATGTCATCCTTCTCTATCTCGATTTTTCTGAGCTTGTCCTTTAGCGCTAGCTTCCTGTGGTCCTTGTTGTTCTGAAAAAAAATCTGTTAATGCCTTCCACATAGCATATGGAGTTGCATTTCCATGGATGTTTGAGACAATATGATCTTGAACTCCTTCTAACATAATCCTTCTCGCCTTTACTACATTCTTCTTCCATGCATCAAGATTTTGAGCATCTATTGTTGCAAGCCTAGGAATATCATTGTCTATGAACTCCTTCAACCCGTTGTTTTCCAACACTACTTCCATCTTGTCCTTCTAAGCTATGTAATTCTAACTACCCCCAAGGTCATATTCAAGTCTCAATCCACAAAAAGACATCATGATCCCGTTGTCAGTCCTGAAGAATAGATCTGCAAATTCGATTGAAATGTTCAAAACAAACTCGTATTATTCTCTTCTATATTGATTCCAACTCTAATATCATGTAGAAAATCCACATATATTTAATTGATCTTGTAATATGCTAAAACAAAATACTTGAATCTATTCTAAAATTGCGTAAACCAATCACGATCACATAATCACATGAACAAGAAAGAGAAATAATTTCATTCGCACAACACAAAGATGTATCTGGGGAAAGCCACATATAAAAACTTTGCTATCTATATATTTCATAAGTCAAGAATATGAAACAATACAATGCTCCTCTCAGGATTGGGAGCTCTATGCACTATCTCTGACTGTCTCACACTATCCTAGGCTATATTTGGTTCAATACTTAACCAATTTGGTTCCTCTAGACGCCCTTCCTTGCTTGCACAACCCCAAGAGAAATTGAGTCCCTATTAATTAGGAAATTACCCAATAATGATTTCGTAATACATATAGGGCCTTATGATGACTCCGTGCACCACCTGTACAATTTTCTAATTATACAACTCATAGTGCACTTCCCTTTAACTCTAATCTCAACTGGGTCTTCCTCAGAACTAATATGCATCAACAATTTATAGCGAATTATCAATTATCTAATTGATCACTGCATGTGAATTAAATCATATTTAATTCACTAGACCTCTCACTAGTTCCGCCATCATTTAGAAATAGTTAAATTGATTTTAACTCAAATAATTAAGTTAAATAATTTCAACTCAAAATAAACTAAAACAAAACCCCCTAAAACTTAGAGAGAACTATACATGCCTCTAGTTTGACCCTAAAATCGAATTGATTGAGCTAACTAAGTATTCTTGACTTAGTTAACTTGTACAAGCTGTCATGTGATGTGGAATTACAATTTCCTTCTAATTTAACTAAGGAGATAAAATTAGAAACCTCTTCTTGTTTCCATTTTCAACATGATGTTTTTAACACAAATATTATGTAATTGGAGGGAACCATACATCGAAGGCTAAAAGATAATTGATTGAGGAATATCCCAATAACTGTATTTTTGAAATAGTGAGATGCATCATTTATGTTGGCTCAACATAAACATAAGCAAAGTTATTGGCATGGGACCATAATGCAGATAATGAGTATAGAATTTCTATGACTTTCATCCAAAGGGTCAGATTTATTCATAATGAAATTGTAGAAAAATGCGGTGGGGATAAGATAAAAGTCAGTCTAAGATTTCAAAAGGAGTGTTGTATGGAAATAAATTATCAAATTGAGGATAAAATAAATTCAAAAGGTGGAAAATTAAATTCACATAGAGACATGGATAATATTTTCAAGTTGGCATTTAGAACTGGGGAGATATGGGAATTGATTGATGACATTTTGGACATGTGGGAGAATATTTCCATAAAAAATTAGAAGGTTAAAAAGTGTAAACACATAATATGTACCACAGTAAGACAAGTCCTGAAATGAAGCGACTTCCAAATGATATGACTATCACACCTTGGAGAACAATGCAAGGAGTGAAGGATGAAAAACTAGTTAAATCAATACTATGTCATGTGAAGTCAGGGGAATTATCAATGGACGAAATGTGCTCGGAATTTCAAAAGTAAGTTTGTTGAATTATTTTTACTTTTTCTTGGATTATAATTTTCTTTTAATTATAACATATTGTTGTTGGTAGTATTTGCTATACATATCACTATATTAACAATTTTTTCTTTATTTATTCAGTCATAATATTTATATGAAAATACAAGAACATATGGTTAAATTTTTGAATGAAGATAGTTGGGATGATGTTGTACGCAACTACCTAGAATCAAGTTCTACAACAACATTTAAAGATTTTTATCTTGCATTCAAAAAGTCCTTGTTGATTTATAAATTAATTTTATTCATATGTAAACTATTTTTATTTTATTACTTATACACATATATTTTTTATTTCATTAAATATGTCAAAGAAGGATGCAGATGGAGTATCAAATAATTTCAAAATATTTATTGGAAAAATTAAGTTGGAAATGTTGAGAAAGAAACATCTTAGGAATTTCGAACTTGATACTACTCTTACTCATTTCATTTGGAAAGGGATCAACACTATCCAATATCAAATAATACAAGGTGATTGTGAAGACATTTCAAAACTCATACCTAAAAGGGAATATGCCCTAGTTATTTCATATATTCATCATAGTTTCAATTTCCCAAACATTGGATATGATAGTGAACCTTATATTTATCAAGCTTTTAATACAGTGGTTACAGGATTTCAAGAAGTCACAACATCGCCACTTTGGATATTTGTGACATTTCATTCAGACACACAATTTGCAATGTTATTAACAAGCTTCAAGGGAAAATAAAACTCATGGATGCAACTCACACGGTAATACATTGAAATTGTATGTTTGATTAATGTTAAATTTTTTTATTTTTATTTATTTTTTATGTACAAGTTAATTGTACTTTTACTACATCATGTTAGAGGAAAAAGTCAAATCTTGTTACTTCTAGAGATCAGCCAATCACAAGTGACTGTGAGTTCATCCATGTTGAATGTTGGACAAAAGATGATAGCTATAATCATGTTCTTCTGAATCAAGTAGATGGAAAGAGTCATAAGCAAGTATAGGTTCATGATATTGTCATAAGAAAACTAACATATGTAGATAAAGATGCAAAAGGAGAGTTAGTTAACATTTATCAAAAAATGCAAGCATTGATTAACTATCTTATAGATTTATGTTCAAATGAAGGAGATTGGGTTTTGGATTTATTCTTACTTCAGGTAAGTTTTATTATATATAATTGAATTTTAATAATTTATTTTTTAGTTTTTATGTGTTTATACTAATTTTCTTAATTATTTCTTTTGTGCTTGATGATTATGTACAACACTAGCATGTTGTCTACAAAAAGGAAGAAATTGCATTTCCAATGAAAAAGACTCACTACAATGTAATTTTATTCAACAAAGAATTAATGCTCTTCAATTTATTCTAGATGTAATCCAAGAAGTTGGTTTTAGGAAAGAGGATTTTAATGAATCATGTGTGGAAAAAAAGGCAAAGGAACCTCAACCACCATTATATGGAATGATTGGAAAAGGACACTCTAGGAGATTTGCAAACATCAAAGATCCATTTGAAGAGTAAAATGTCTAAATTGAAGTAGGAAATATTGTGGAAGAAGACAATAATGAAGCTCTAGAATATATTGAACATGGATTATATGATATTATTGATTAACTTTAATTTTTGCTTGCAAATCAAGCTCAATTTTGAGAGTTGTTCATTAGTTTTACTTGTAATGTTTTGACTTTGAGATTTTATGAGAAGAATGAGTATTTGATTATTGTTGTTATATGTTTAATATTTGTATTATCTCATTTTCACTTTAATTTTTTTGTAAATCATTATTTTCTGTAAAAAAATTGTGATTACTATTAATTTTTGACATAAAATTCATAAAAAATGTTGTTTAAAAAAAAAATTGTTAATATTTGTCCATAAAATTTGTTTATTTGACATGTCATTTTTAACAAAAAATCTCAAAATGTGTGTTTTTTCATTATATTTATATTGAAAATGTGTATTTTTTGTCAGTTGTTTAAAATTATTATTTTTAGTGACAATTATTTTATGTGAATTGAAATATTAATTAACAATACATAAACATATAGAAAATCCTAACTTTAAAATATTGACCATTTTTTATTTTTTTAACTATATGAAAAATGAAGATTTCATTACAAAAAAGAAATTGAAAAAAAAAAAAAAAAAAAAAAAACATAAATACACTTAAAAGTAAATATATTAGAGAAGAAGAAGACATTAAAAAATGGAAAGTGTCAAAAATAAACCCTCTAAAAAAAAGGGGTTGATGTTGCATCAACACTTTTCAAAATCAACATGAAAATCACTAACATTTAGAAAATATATGTTCATAAGAAAATTTAAAGTGCCAAAAATATGCAATATGTTTCATCGATATCGTATTACCTCCTCAGTCGAACTTTAATGTGCGACGGCATGCAAAAAGGCGGTTTTTGGGGTCCCACCTTTTGCTACGTGTCAACCACTCTATGGAATCGCTCCCAATCTGGGAATACCGCTTACCCCGAAAAAGCGGTGCGATATGGGCGGGTTGGTTTCGCAAATCCACTCTCGGTTTTGAAACAGTGGTTGAACATGGTTTAATGCCTTCCTTCCTATGCTCCCCCGTTTGCTAACTCAGGGTCAGACCTCGATTCAGGATTCAATTAACAACAAAAAGTCTATTTATCTTACGGGCGGAGTCTTCACTACCTCATAATAGAGTTAGTCAACCACAATTATACGCAGACTTCTTCTATGAGTGGAAATTAATTCAACAGAGCTTGTTATAAAAATTCAAGAGAAAATAATAGATAGAGAAATGCAGAAATTATGCAACAACCCTATTCAACGATTTCACACAGACCAGTGTTCAATCGCCTCACAATTAAACAAATTCCTCAAAAGTAAAGATTCGAGACAATTCGATAGCCAAAAAGCACAGAAGTTTATTTAACCGGAAGCAATTGTTTAACACACAGATTTTTATTGCAGAAATCTCTCCTCCTCAATAAATCCGAGGGATAAAATTTATATACATTACAATGTGTCTCTTCAGTTCCTCGGTGAGGACCGTTTAGAAAATCAAAGGCCTAATTACAATTTACTCAAATAACTGAAACATGACAGATGACTAAACTATTCGACTTCTACTAACTCCAACTATTCTAAATGCAACAGGCAGCTGAGGTATTGACACCTAGCTGTTACAATTCAATGATTTTGAACCCTCCTAGCCACAACATGTGGACAAAACCTCCTACATTGCTGGCTAGTGGCTAATGCCCCTGCATCAAGTAACCAAAGATTAAATAAAAGGGGACATGGATGGCTTAAAATGGGACATGTATGGTATAAAAGGAAACATGGAGGTTTTTAAAGTAGACATGGATGCGATGAATTTCAAGTTGTAAGGCTTGACAAACTTGTTGTAAGAAATTCTTATCGGTGGTAACAAGGTAATCCATGAAAATCATGATGAGGAAAAAATGAATATGAATTATGATTTTAGGGACTCTAATGTGTTGTTTAAGAACCACCACATTCCGAAGATATCTATGAGGAAGTTTGATGACAAGGATCTGGTAACATGGATACTATAGATGGAGCAATATTTTGATCTACAGGGTGTGCAACCCTCACAAAAGGTACATATTGCATATTTATATTTAGAACCCAATGAGTTTGTATGGTATATATGGCTTTGTTCTCATAAACCACTTGTCACTTGGTCAATTTTTACGCAGGAAATAATAACATATTATGAAGATAAAAAGAGCAACACCTTCTTTATCCAATTTATTAATCTCAAACAAAAGGGTTCAATGGCAGAGCATATTGAAGACTTCCAAAAATTGAATATTAGGGTAACTGATATTCTAGAGGAGCATATGATTTATGTATTCATAGGGACTTTAAAAGATAACATCCAGCATGAGGTTCGCCTTTGGGAACCTGATTCATTGGAGAATGCATTAAAGGTGGCAAGAAAAGTTGAAAGCAAAATTATGGCAACAAGGAAGTTTACAACTCACAACTATAAAGATGGAAGTGTTGTTGCTCCTAACCTTCCACAACCTATAGGGTTGACACGATAACAATTGGAGGTTAAAATAACAAAATGGATTTTGTATATTTGTGATAGCAAATACACTAAAGGTCATAAGTGTGCTGAGAAGAAATTATTTTACATAGATTGTGAAGAGGAGTAAGAAAATGAACAAGAAACATCAAAAGAGGAGGATATACACCAGGAACCAACCTCAGATAAAGAAGACATGAAGAGGCCCATATATTGTAATGCATTGGAAGGAATTATGACTCCTCAAACTCTTAAGATAGAAGGATATATCAAGAATAAAAAGCTAATAGTTTTGATTGATTCGAGTAGTACCCATAATTTTATTCACTGTAAGATAGCCAAGGATTTTAATTGCTTCCTATATCCATTACCAAAGTGTTAAGTGTTGGTTGCAATGGAGGAACTATAAATTTCTCTGGTAAGTGACATAAAATCAAGCTAACCATGGGGGAATATGTATTGAATAGTCCAATTATTTTCATTCCAATGAGTGGTTTTGAGATTGTACTAGGAGTCCAATGGTTACAATCTTTGGGGACGATAAATTTTAATTTTCAAAAACTTTTCTTGAATTTTTTTGGGAAGGAAAGGAAATTAAATTAAGGGGTATCACAGGAAAAACGAGGAAAGATAATTAGCTCTAATGTTATGAAAAAAATTCCGAAGAAAGAACAACAGGGAGTCATTGCATGATTATGCTCACTGGAGGTTAAAACATCGAAATCGTCTATTTCTCTAGATATCCAAAAAAATTTGAACAAACATTTCAAGGTATTTGAGACTCCCAAAGGCCTCCCACATATTCATGATCATGATCATGCTATTCATTTGATTCCAGGAAGTGTTCCTCCAGACATCATACATTACAGATACCCATATGCCCAAAAGAGTGAAATTAAATGTATGGTTGCAGAAATGCTAGAGGCTGGTATAATTCAACATAGTCAAAGTTATTCCTCTACTCCAGTAGTATTGGTGCACAGGAAATATGGATCATGGCATATGTGTCTAGATTATAGGGAGCTCAAAAATCTCACTAGTAAAGTTTAATTTCCTATTGACGTCATTGATGAATTGTTGGATGAATTACATGGAGAGATTTACTTCACCAATCTCAATATTTGTCCAGGATATCATTAAATTAGAATTAAGACTGAAGACATTCTGAAAACAACATTCATAACTAATGAGGGTCATTATGAATTTTTGGTCATGCCATTTGGCCTTACTAATGCACCTTCCACATTTCAAGGTTTGATGAATTCCATTTTCAAACCCTTCCTTATAAAATTTGTGTTAGTATTTTTTGATTATATACTAATCTATAGCAAGTCTTGGAAGGATCATGTTCAACATGTTGATAGGGTGCTCAAACTATTCGAGGAGAAAAAAATATATGCATAAACCTCCAAATGTTTCTTTGGAGTACAGGAGGTAGAATATTTGGGTCATATTGTATCTCATGAGGGTGTTAAGGTAGACCCTAACAAAATTAAAGAAATTAAGGAATGGAAAATCCCCACAACCATAAAGTATCTTTGAGGATTTCACAGGTTAACATAGTATTATCATAAGTTTGTTAAAAATTATGGGAGAATAACAACACTTCTAGCAATATTACTGAAGAAAAATGTCTTTTCTTGGACTCCATAATCAACTAAGGGCTTTGAACATCTTAAAGAGGAAATGTGTCAAACACTAGTCTTAGTTATGCCAAACTTCACAAAAACCTTTATTGTGGAATGTGATGCTTCAGGAAATAGAAATGGTGTTGTTTTAGTGCAAGAAAGAAGACCCATTGCGTTTTAAATTCGTCCAACCAAAGGAAAGTATTTACAAAAGCTATTTATGAGAAGGAAATGTTGGCAATACTACATGAACTAAATAAATGGAGACCTTACCTAATGGGAAGACATTTCAAGGTAAAAACATATCATGATAGTCTTAAATACTTTTTGGCACTGATCTGAATATGGGCAAAATATTTTTGTTGTGCTATCTCCCTCATCAATATTAAATAAATGTGTTTAGGATTGTCTCAAATTAGCAAGTTGTGAAAGGGTTTATGTGTCAAGTTTTGTGTCTTTTATGAGAAATTTATTAAGTAAATGAGCTGTTAAAAACACATGTAAAACAAGTAAAATTGCATAGAAATAACACACAACAAACACATTACACAATAGCTAATAACTGAGTTCACCCCTCCTAGGCTACAACTCCATGGACCTGCTTCAACTGGCTAGGCCCTCTTTGAATTAATGGTAAATTCTCTAATTACATTAACCTGCAGTGCTCCAATGGCTTTGAAACCTATTCCATTGGATTCAAAAGACCCAAAAACCTCAAAATAGACTCTTCAAGCACTGAAAATGGTCTTCAAGTGGACTAATCATAATCTCCTCTCCTAGTGGCCCTAAGCTTATTTAATCTTAAAAGTGGAAAAATCACTTACATAAGTGATCCAACGCCTTTGCAACTTACACCATCATTCTCAAAGCATCCAAATAATCTAGGAATGACTCTTTCTAAGCCCAATTTGGTCAAAATATTCCAAAGTTATGGCTTCTTTAGTTTTCCCTATGAAAACTCCTCCAAATCTGAAGAAACTCCAGTTAAGTCCGCTAATTTTGGAGTTGGCACCAAAAATAGGGGACCCGCCACACTTACCGCCGAATTAACCTCAATATTAATTAATCTTAAGTGGGAGTTAAACTGGTACATAGGGCTAAACACACTCTTAAATAAATCCGAATTAAAAAATCAGATTAGTGCTTTAAACAATGTTTAAGGGTTAATAGTCCAGGTTTAATGCTAATTCTCGTCGATTAGCATTGGGCGCTCCACCACGGTTCTAGGCCATGGTTTTGTGCCATCGTGGGCTGGCCCCTTTTAACTCCACCCAAACCTTTGTTAACACATAAATTTGTGTTTGTTGCATATAATATTAAGTCTGATGGTGTCGAGCATGTGGTAAGGCGTAGGGTTAGTGTGGGGGAGGTCGCGGGTTCGACCCCGACCTATGCTTCCACCAACAATAAAATTTTGTGCCATAAAATAAAACAAAATTTCACCCCATATAAAAATATTTTGGCCTTTGGGGGGGCCACTTGTTAGCATCCTATCGGTCCTCCACAAACTAATAAAAAATTGCCAAGTGCCTAGAATTTTGGACCAATCAACATTAGACAAGTTTCAACATGTCATTGTCCTTTCAAAACCAAAATTTTGAACTTTGACCCTATTTGACCCTTTTTGTTAAATTCACATGTTTGGAACGACGAATAGTAGGCTCCAAATTTCACATACAGAGTCGGTTTTTGATGAAACAAAGTGCGCCAGATTCCTAGCAACAAGCCCTATCTGGTCATTCTAGCTTGGTGTGATTCTGAGCACTTTGAATATTTAGCAAATTTTTTCCCCCAATCTAGATTCTGATCACTCCTTCACACTGACAAGATTTTGGACCCACAAAAGCTGGTTATCTGATGGGAGTTGAATAATATTCTCTTTCCCAAGTTCTATCAACTTGATTCTACTTGGAAAAATCGCCATGACAACCACTTGGGTTCAATGACATGCCTTGCCTTGAAAATGGCTTGGCGCTTCAACCAATGTCCTCCTTTTTTTGCTGACCCAATCCAAAACTTGTTGGCTACTTGCTGACTGATAAAACACCTTGATGTACCAAAGTGATCACTCGATGCTTGGAAAATTGACTGATGGCCTTCCCATTGAGAATCATGTTCCTCCTTTGCACAAAATGCATTCGATGCAAGCTTCTCCTTGGAAACCACTTTTCAAAGTTAAGCTCATCTGGTTGAACTAAAACAATAAGTTCCAACATCAGTAATCACAAGAAAATAAATGACCATTCCTTTTATCTCCACGGTTCCAAATTACACATCTGGAAGAATCCTTTCGCCATCTCCTTCACTTCTTGGCGTCAACACATCAAATGGTCTACAATGGCTGCAAAATTTTTGGCATTTTTCCCTCTTTTTGCTTCTTGATTCCATAATCCTCCAGTTTTGACATGCTTCTCATGCCATGATTTGGGAATGAAGGCTAATCATGAGCCTCTCACTCAAGAGTGGACCTTCCAAAATCCTACAACATCTTGTCACAAGAAAAATCCATTAACTTGAAAAAAACATCATGCAAGAAATAAAAATTTGACGACCTCTTTCTTTTGCTCCTTCAAAGAAACAAATGTCACATCATGTGGACATTGCCATGTACTCTTACATCTTGGTGTACATACCATCAAAGACACTAAACTTGACACAAAAACCCTCACATAAATGGATAATTTGAGATTATCCTAAACAAAAAAAATTAATACTGACGAGGGAGATAGCACAAAAAAACTAGTTTTCCCATATTCAAATCAAGTTGGTATCAGAGCACAATGTAGCTCATTTTAGCCTGAGATAATTTTCCAAGGTTAGCTAGAGAATTAGCCATTGGTTTTGATTTCTGTAAGGAGAATTTAACTTTTTGCAAATTTATGTGTGTGAAGAGAAGGTCAAGATTGAGAGCTCAGTTCTCAAATCACAACAAAGAATATTTTTGTGCATTGCAAGTGTGATGACAACTTCATCAAGTACTATTTCTAGTAAATCTTCCTTAGTAGGAATCTTTGATAAAGAGATGTTGCAGAAGCTCTACATCATGAACGATATAGTGCAAGAGATGTATGAATATAAGAGGGAGAGCACTAACTTCAAGAGTAGTTGATGGACATGAAGGAGTAGAAGCAAGAGCTTCTTGACAATATGCATGAGATGGAGACTCAGCTCCATATTGCAAATGAAAACCTATCAAGGTTTCATGAGATGGAGACTCAACTCCATGATGCCAAAGAAACCCTAGACAAGTATGTGCATGAAAATGAGGTATGCAATTCAAGTTTACATTATATTTCTTCTGAAGAAGAATGTGTAGGTGATTTTGAAAGACACACTAGAGGAATAGGGTCCAGATTATTGATGAAAATGGGCTATTAAGGTAAAGGGTTAGGCAAACATGCACAAGGCATAGTTGAGCCAATTGTTGTTGAGGAAAGGCCTAGGTATTTGGGTCTTGGTTATGGACAAAATGATGGAGAATTCTCTAAAGCCAAGGAGGCACAAGAAGGTGTTCCAAGAAGGAATTTCATTACATGTTCATTACCTCAAACTTGTGAAGTTTGTGTTCATGAGGAATGCAAAAGTTTTAGACCCACTTTGCAAGAATATGCTCATAAGCATGCAACTAATGGAAATGGAAAACAAGAGGATGTTGAAAGATCTAAAACCATTGAAGCCATTGTTGGTATTATGAAGAGAGACACTACCTCATCAAATTCACCTCCTCAATAAGGCGACAAAGGTGAATGTTCAAGGTATAAATCTGCCTTTAATAAATTTTCTTTTGATTATGATAAACATGGTAAATCTTCACATAAGATTTGGAGAAAGTTTACATGTTCCTTTTGTGGTTTGAATAACCATATTGTTTCGAGGTGTTAGAAGAAGTTTTCCATGCACATGAAACTTTCTAAACAAAGGAGACATAAAGCCAAAGGTCCTTTGGACAATGCAAACCATGTGGAAAAGAAGATGCAATTTTTTTGCACGCATTTCCATAAGCATGGTCATATTGTAGACAAGTGTTGGACTTTTTATCCAACAAGTCATCCACAACATTTGAAGAAGGTGGAAAGATATCTTGACAAGTTTGGAAAAGAGGATTCCATAATTGATGTGGGTCAAGATGATTCACATCATGAAGTGCAGCTGAAAGAAGCACCATTGAAGTGGTTTGGAAAGAGATGGGTAGATTTCTTAACCAATTAAGGCCTTGCATTTCTTTTGATGATTGATGCAAATCTTTCCTTATTGATGCATTTCTTTGCCAATTGAATGCATTTCTTTTCTCTTTAAAGTATGTTGCATATTTCATGATGCAAGATGTTGGAAAAATAGAGTTATGTTGACTCACTTAGATGCAGCAAAACATGGAACTTTGAACATGCATGAGTGATCGCCTTGTGTTGGTTGGTTGATTTGTTTCTCATGTATGATTGTCAACTTGAGAATGTTTATCATTTGCACATGCATGAGTGTCTACTTGTGTTGGTCGATTGTGTGTTACATGCATGTCATATCAACTTGGAAGAGTTGATTTTGTATCCATAGATGAAAGGGATTTTTGACGAATTGTTTCATGAGATGTGAAATTATTTTTGTTTTGGGAGAAGAATCATCAAGTTATTGAAAAAAGCATGTACAATAACTTTTTTTTGACTTGAGAGTCAGTTGTTTAAGAGGAATGTTTTTTCGACTTGTCTTTGGTCGATGGTTTGTACGCCAAGATGTAAGAGTACATGGAGATGTTCACATGATGCGATATTTGTTGCTTTGAAGGAGAAAACGAAAGAGGTCATCAAGTTATGTTTCTTGCATGATGTGTTTTTCAGATTAATGGCTTTTTCTTATGACAAGATGTCATAGGAATTTTGAAGGTCCAATCTTGAGCGAGAGGTTCATTATTAGCCTTCATTCTCAAATCATGGCATGAGTAGCATGTAAATACTGGAGGATGATGGAATCAAGAAGCGGAAAGTGGAAAAGATGCCAGAAAGTCTGGAGCCAAAACAATAGCCATTGTAGACCATTTGATGTGTTGACGCCAAGAAGCGAAGGAGATGGCGAATGCATTATTCCAAATGTGGAATTTGGAACCATGGAGGTAAAAGAATGGTCATTTATTTTCTTGTGATTACTGATGTTGGAACTTATTGTTGTAGTTCACTCAAATGGGCTTAACTTGGAAAAGCGGTTTCCAAGGAGAATCTTGTATAGAATGCATGTTTGTGCAAAGGAGGAAGAATATTCCCAGTGGGAAGGCCATCAGTTAGTTTTCTAGGCATCGAGGGATCGCTCTGATACCAACTTGATTTGAATATGGGAAAACTAGTTTTGTTGTGCTAGCTCCCTCATCAGTATTAAAAAAATGTGTTTAGGATTGTCTCAAATTAGCTAGCTATGTGAGGGTTTATGTGACAAGTCTAGTGTCTTTTATGAGAAATTTCTTAAGTAAAATAGTTGTTAAAATACACATGTACAACAAATAAATTGCAGAGAAATAACACAAATCAAACACATTACTCAGTAGTTGATAACGAATTTCACCCCTCCTAGGCTACATCTCCATGGGCCTACTTCAACAGGCTAGGGACTCTTTGGATTAATGGTCAATTCTCTGCCACCGGGGATATTCAACTTGTTCAAATCCCTACGCCAACCATCCATGTAGACCCCAACTGGCACGCCTAGTTCAGAGGTTGTGGTGACATTAATATTATTTTTTCTGTTTTACCTACAAGAAAGTTACATATGATACATAATATGTTCGTGGATGAGCTTCAGTTCCGTGAGGCCCAAGCTTACGGATCTGAAAATGGAACTATTTGTAATGCTATGCAAAGTATCCATTTCCATTTAATTTAGTGTGCAAAGTATTCTCCATGACTTGCAGATTAAACAAAATGTTTTTGGTAATTGTTTCTGATTTTTTGTGTGAGGAAATGTTAATTAAGTTTACTGTTTAATTTATTATATTAGAAATACACAAAAACAGAAATTCACCATAGCATAACACAACAAACTGATGAGGAAGTTAACCCATCCTAGGCTACATCTGCTTGGTCCAAGGCTCCAAATGGGCATGTCCTTGCTCTATTATGTTGCTAAAAATGGTTATATAGTGAAATATATGACTAAACAGGAAAAAAAAGCTGTGAATTTGACTTCAGAAGACAGAAATAAGCTAAAAATGGCTTTTGTTTCACCTCAAAAAATGCAGTACAACCCAATATAGCTCCATCTCCCTGATGCCCCTAGTGGCTCTTTCCTCTTCCCTAAAGAAAAAATGGCTGAATAACACCTCTGTTCACTTTGCAACCTGTTCCAAACACTCCAGAATCCTCCAGAAACCCAAAATTGACTAACATTTCATCTTGTTTGGTGGAAAATGGAAAAAATTATGACCAAAACAAATTTTTCCCGGTGGCACTAGAAAACCTCCTCTAAAACTAGAGGAACTCCAGTTAGCTCCACCAGAATAGGTGGATAGGGAAAATAGGTGGAACCATGTGCCAATTTAGGGATAACATAAAGTTTAACTGTTAGTTGTAAAAGCGCATTCACATGTTGAAAAGGAAGACGGTTTGCACTGGCGGATAAGGTTTTAGCCCCCGCCCAAGGTCATGGGTCGGAGGTCCTCTGGAGAGGGCTAACCCCAAAGGGGCTTAACCCTTTTATTCTGCCATTTGAAATGGGCTTAGCCCGTGGTCTTATCACCATAGCTCTGGCCCTTAAGGGCTATACCTAAAGTTTCGCTCTTTCAACCTCTGCACGACCCGACTGGTCATTCAGCCTCTACATGAGGCGCTTACTACACGACCCGACTGGTCGTTTACCCTCTGCATGAGCGTTCATACATTTTACTGACTCGCCCTCATTCACCTACTGCCCAACCTTCTGTTCAACAACAACTCCTCTGCCGTGTTGGTCGGGTCGACCTTTGCCCGAGGAGTCGGGTCAAGAGTTCAAACCTCTTTCCCTCAAAGTTTTTGCAAAGCATTTTTAAACCAATGACCTGGGGCGATGTGGCAGCCTCTGGGAAGTCCATGTGGTACCCTCCAACAGGCCTCTAAATACTTAAAAAAAAATGAAATTTTCCATTTTAATTTTTTTTTGAAAAATTAACAAACTCATAGGCAAAAAGTCATGTTTTGAAGGTTATTGGGCGTTTTCAAACTTCAGTAACTTTCACATACGATGTCGTATTTGAGTCTTGTTCATGGAACCAGAATTGCAGCAACAAGGCCTTTCTAGTCATTCAGATTGCAACCAATTCTGAGCATTTCCATTTTTGAGCATTTTTTCAACTTGGACATGATCACCTGATCACACCTCCCAAATGGAAAGCTTTTGGACCCCAAAAGCTCTCTGAATTATAGAAATTGAAGATGAGGAGACTGATTCTCCACTCTTCCAACCTTGAACCACTGGAATCTTCATGACTTCATCAAATTGAGATTCTCAAAAAAATATAAATTCTTCCTTGAATCTGCTGACCGACTGTTGCTAACCTTGACTGAGTCATAATGCAAAATTTTGAAATTTGTTGAAAACAACTATAATTTGCAGAAAACATACTGCTTCTACAATGTTGGCAATATGATGCAATGTGTTGTCCTTGATGGAAACCTACTTGATGAAGTTGTCTTTGGATAGCAACCTATGTGTTAAAGATGTAAGAATGATGTATCTATAGTTCAGTTCAAATGTGACAGAGAAAAGAATTCCAGTAAGTGTATCTACAGTTCAATTCAGATGTGACAGAGAAAAGAATTCCAATAAGTGCCGGAGAAATGATAAATATAATATGTCACAATGTATATGCGAGTTTGTAAAGGCCAAGTCGCGTATGCACGCGGATAAGTACGTCCCAAGTCGCGTATGCCCTTTTGCGCTCCAAATTCATAATATCAAGGGGAATTACCATGGTTTTGGCACATAGTATTGAGCGTTGTATGGTTTATTTGATTCCGTCCAAGAATACCATCAGAAGTTGTGTGGTTTTGGCTCATGGTATTGGTAAAAGCTAAATCTATTTAAGGAGAAGAAGATCATAGTGCAATGTGTGCATGTGTAAGGGTTGTTGATGAATAAATTACTCTAAGGAATATCTGCATGGTTGAAATCTGTTCTTAATTGATAGATCTGAATCTTTGATGCACCTATGGATATGATGAAGGTTCTAGATCTCTAGATCTAGAAATGATGAATCTCTAGGATGATCTGCAAAAGAAATGATGAAGACCTGGCGCAAGTCTGATGAAGAAATTGAAGAAATCTGGGTAAGTTTATAGATTTGATTTATTCTTCAAAATTTATCTTTTACAGATCTATACGCTAGTTTTTCTCGGTAAAAGTGCGTATATATGCAGGTTCGCTTAATAAAAAGCGCGTATGGAAGTTAGGGTTTCTGAAGCTTATCTACAGATATTACTTCTGTGATTTCTATTTTCTCTCTGCTATCATTCAATGAAGACTACTTGAAGTTCTGGGTTGATTGAATATGGAGTATGCTGCTGATTTAATAATGAACAAATCTAATCAATGAGTGAGAAAACATGGTTAAACCTGACTGACTGTCTAAAGGTTCTGCATTGCTGAGAAGGTGTCTGACTGAAAGTCTCAGATATGAATATGAGATTGATCACATTCTGAAAATCAATATTCTCAAGAGTATACGCAGGTTGATAAGAAGAAAAGCGCGTATACATGCAGCTTAGGTGAAGAGAAGTGGCATATGCATTTCATGTTATGAAAAATAGTATGCACAGAGGCATACGCAAGTTGGTGAGCAGGAAAGCGCGTATACACGCAGCTTCAGTAAAGAGAAGTAGTGTATGCTATTTGAATTGATGAATGTTCAGAGTTGATTTTGTATCTGCATATTTGTTTTGAAGTCTAGGTTATCTTTGATATTCTGGTTACAGTGGTCTTACTGTTCTGATGGAAGTTTTGGGCAAAGTATGGTTGTTGATGTTAAGGGGTTGTATTGAAGCTGTTTTGATCCAGTATGAAAATTGATGAAACGTGGTCTGCAATGGATCTGAGGGTTGAAGCCTTCAGTATGAAAGTAGAAGCTTTCAGCCAGTAGAAGCTGGTGTTGAAATCAGGGGGTCGAAGCTCCCTTCCAGGAGAGGTTGGTAAACGAGATCAGGGGGTTGGAGCTCCCTTCCGGTTGTAGCTGGAAAACGAGAGAAGGTTGCAGCCTTCTGCAGGTAGAAGCCTGCGTAATGGTATAAGTCTGCATCAGTACAATGTTGTAAAAGGTTTTCTATATAATAAAGATTGAAGACAGAGACGACAGCAGCGGTGGTTTTCTCCCGATTTGGGTTTCCACCTTAAATATTGGTGTTCATGTGTGTGATGCTTTATACTGTTGTTTACTGCTCCTAACTTCTGATTATATAGTCCTATTCATAACTGATAAATGTGTTTAAAATATTGATTCTCTAAATCTGAAAGATAAATCAGTATACGCTAGTTTCCTTCTATATTTCTGCGTGCATACGCTAGTGCAGTTCATAAAAACCGCGTATGGAAATCTGCTCAAAGAAAAAATGAAATTTTTTTTTTCAGTCAGATCTAAATACTGATTCACCCCCCCTCTCAGTATTTTTCCCAACATACAATGGTCTAACTTCAAAGGAAACTGAAAATAAGATTCACCTTGCCAACTTTCCTCATGGTGAATTTTTGCCAAATGAGCCATGTACTTGTGTCGATTCCTGACCAAGTTTTCTCGCCATACCAATCTACCATTCTGAAACCAGCAATGACCCATGTTGAACTTTGTGTCCTCTTTGCTTGCATGCTTAAACCTCTCTTGGATTTTTGCACCACCTTGAACCGACACTTTGTTCTCTACACTGATCGACACCAAAGACACTTTCTGCAACATCTTGTCATCTTCTTCCAAAAACGACCTGCTTTCAGACTGAAACATATCATCATTTATATCAGCAATAACATGAAAATAATTATGTGAAAAATATTTTTTCTTAACCATCAACAAAGTGAGATTTTTACTTGCATTTATAAGCCTTTTTAATTGCCCTGCATTCACTAAAGACAATTCTAGCTTCTTCTGATGTGCTCTCACAATAAACTCCTTGCCATCCTTGAATAGATGATACCTGTTCTCATGGTGATGGAAGATCACTTTTCTGTCATATAAATATGGAATACCCAACACCACACCTATAATGTCAAGAAGTACCACATCTAATTTAATCAAGTCAACATAATGAGCTGTTATGGCGAATCACAACATGCACTTCCTTGAAACTTGTAAATTAGCATCCTTGCAAATCCAACCAAGTGGATATGGCTTTGGATGTGGAATGGTCTTAAGTTTCATATTCTTGAATAAGTCTTCTGAGATGAGATTCGCTTGTGACCCACTGTCAAATAGTGTGTCTATCTTTGTGTGTTTGGCTATTATCCTCACATGAAACAACTCTATCCTCCTCTCTTCATTTGGAGCTTCTATGTGACAGTTTAAAGTGCTAGAACTCGGATTTGTTTCATTTAAAATCTCTTTCCCCTTTATTTTCTTTAGTACCATGGCCATGCTTTTAGTTTCATCACCTGATTTAGACCCTAAGTCTTGTTCAGCAATTGCAACTGTTTTTCCCTTTTCTTTGGCCTTATCTTTGGTTTTCAATTTTTCTGGTTTCAGCTCCGGATGAAGTTTCCAGCAATGGTCTTCATCGTGGCTTGTTTTGGAACAATTTTTACAAAATAACTTTCATTTTTCTTTCCTAGAGTTTGCATTTCTTTTTCTACTTTTGCCTTTAAATTCACTACCCTCATTCCCATCAAAATATTGTTTACCTCTAGCCTCTAAATGCGTGGCTTGAACAAAAACCTCATCTAGACTAGTAGGATTGAACATAAGGATAGTATGTCTAAGATAGCTGTGTAAACCACCTATATATTTCAACAAATTCTCTTGGCTATGCAAATCAATTCCAAGTAATAAAGCCCTTCGTCTAAACTCTTGGGTGTAATCTTGAACAATTTGTCCCTTAAGTTGTCTAAAACTTTTCCAATTCATGATAGCCTTTTGTAAATGAGCGAATGGATAAAATTGATGTTTAATTGTGGAAATAAATTCAGCTCATGATAAAGTGATCTTACCATGTTTTTTAATTTCATCCTTGGTCTTGGCTTCCCACCATACCAATGCTGCTCCTTCCATTCTCAAAGAGGCTAACTGAATCTTGGTGTCGTCTTCATGAAGGTTTTGTATCCTCAAATAAAATTCCAACTGTCTTATCCAATTGTCAAGTTTCTCTGCATTGACCTCACCATTAAACATAGGAAATTGAAATTTAACATAAATCTTTAAAAATGGACTTTTACCAGTGGTTTTAGACTTGTGATATTGATTCACCGAAGTTGAGGATGACGATGTAGAGGAAGAGGATGAAGATGGGGATGCTGGATCACCATTACCTCCATGTCCTTTCTTTGACTTGTCATCACTTTTCTTTCCTCCTAAATAACCCTCTCCTTCTTTCTGGTGTTTAGACCCTTCTCCAACAATCCTATCATTCCTTTCTTGGTAGAGTATCCTCACCATCTCCGTCATCTCCAAGAAAGCCTTTCGGAACACCCGTTCCTCTTCTTTGGGATCAATGTCTTCAGGAGTTACTCCTTCTCTTGAAGACATGCTTGAAGCTTCTTCAATGGCCCTTGGAGGTGGCTCTCTGGCCCTTCTTGGTTGAGGATTACTTTGTGCACTAACCAAGTGTCCTTCACCTCTCTTGAGTTTAAGCCTAGTAAGCATCAAAACTTGCAAACAATCAACTATATCTTTGCACAAGAATAAATGTAGAGTAAAACTATAGCTCTGATACCATCTGATATGAAAATGGAACTATTTTTAATGCTATGCAAAGTATCCATTTCCATTTAATTTAGTGTGCAAAGTATTCTCCATGACTTGCAGATTAAAACAAATGTTTTTGGTAATTGTTTCTGAGTTTTTGTGTGAGGAAATTTTAATTAAGTTTACTATTTAATGTATTATATCAGAAAAAACAACAAGATAAATTCACCATAGCATAACACAGCAAAATGATGAGGCAGTTCACCCCTCCTGGGCTACATTTGCCGGGTCCAAGGCTCCTAATGGGCATGTCCTTGCTCTATTAAGTTTCTCAAAATGGTTATATAGTGAAATAAATGCCTAAACAGGTAAAAAAAGCTTTGAATTTGACTTCAGAAGACATAAATAAGCTAAAAAATGGCTTTTGTTTCACCTCGAACAGTGAAGTACAACCCAATACAGCTCCATCTCCCTAATGGCCCTGGTGGATCTTTCCTCTTCCCTGAAGCAAAAATGGCTGAAGAACACCTTTTTTCACTCTGCAACCTATTCCAAACACTCCATAATGCTCCAGAAACCCAAAATTGACTAAAATTTCGTCTTGTTTGGTCAAAAATGGAGAAAGTTATGACCAAAACAAATTTTGCCCAGTGGCACTAGAAAACCTCCTCCAAAACTGGAGGAAATCCAATTAGCTCCACCAGAATAGGTAGACGGGTCAAACAGGAGGAACTGCGTGCCAATTTAGGGATAACATAAAGTTTAACTATCAGTTTCAAAAGCGCGTTCACATGCTGAAAATGCGGACAATTTGCGCTGGCGAATAAGGTTTTAGCCCTCGCCCAAGGTCATAGGTCGGAGGTCTTGTGGAGAGGGCTAACCCCAAAGGGGCTTAACCATTTTATTCCACCGTTTGAAATGGGCTTAGCCTGTGGTCTTAGAGCCAGGTCTTATCTCCATAGCTCTAGCCCTTAAGGGCTATACCCAAAGTTCCACCCATTCAACCTTCGTCAGCCTCTGCACGAGGCGCTTACTACATGAACTGACTAGTCGTTTACCTTCTGCACGAGCGTTCATACATCTGCCCGACTCACCCTCATTCACCTGCTGCCCAACCTTCCATTCAAAAACAACTCCTTTGCCGTGTTGGTCGGGTTGACCTCTTCCCGAGGAGTCGGGTTAAGAGTTCAAACCTCTTGCCCTCAAAGTTTTTGCAAAGCACTTTTAAACCAATGGCCTGGGGCCCTCTGGCAGCCTCCAGGAAGGCCACATGGCACCCTCCAACTGGCCTCTAAATAATTAAAAAAAATGAAATTTTCCATTTTAATTTTTTTTTTTTTAAATTGACAAACTCATAGGCAAAAAGTCCTGTTTTGAAGGTTATTGGGCGTTTTCAAACTTCAGTAACTTTCACATACGACATCGGATTTGAGTCCTGTTTGCGGCACTAAAATCAAAACGACGAGGCCTTTCTGGTCATTCAGATTGAAACCAATTCCGAGCATTTCCATTTTTGAGCATTTTTTCAACTTGGACATGATCACCTGATCACTCACACAACTACTGTACTATCAAAGCAGCAGGCCGCAGAAGCACAAAAGAAACAACAAGCAGTGGAGGAAGCCTGTCTCGCATCCAAATCTTAGCGCGCTACTCTCGAAGAAAAGATCCACCAAGTTTGCAGTGAAGTACCAACAGTCCTGGTCACAACTACCCCAGAAGAAAAGTTAGAAGGACTGACTGCCGCATTGAAGGCTTCGCACGTCGAATTCCAATCGGTCTGAGCTGAGTTCAAGCACCAAATTGTTGATCTACAAATGGAGTTGTGGCCTGAAACCCTGCCTGAAGTGTGAGAAAAGCAGACTACCGATGTGAAGCAGACCACTGATAGTATTTCTACCGCAGTCATGTAGTGTGACAATATTTTGGATGAGGCCATGGGTGTCTAGACTTCGGTTCAGAATGAACCTGTGGTACAACAAATATGCAATGATTTGTACATAAAATAACAATATTTTCTGAGATTAAGATGGTGATGCCTACTATTGTTTTACACAGCACCTCGCCCGCCTACAAGAGGGATGGGTAATTCACACTGAGATCAAGGAACAACGTTGCAAAGAGAAGCTACTAGAGGCAAGAATGAATCCCTGGGCCAAGGAGGATCTCCAACTCTCACAAACATTGGATAACACATTGAAGGCCATTCAACAGACACAAAGAAGTATCGATCTGGCCACAGAAGGGTCCACCACTGAGAAATTGGTTCTTCAAGCGCAGGGTGCTACTGTGCAAAGTATAGAAATGGTGCTCCCTCTCAAATCTTTGTCATTGTGCTCCAAGCCAAGATGAAGGAGCATTCACCATAGTGACTCAGGATGAGTCACATGTTTGTTTTGGGGGCCTGTTGGAGCGAGATTCCCTGGGATACATTTTTGGATATCTTTGTGTATAATTTTTTTATATGCACACTACGTGGATAGGTCAAGGGGCTTTAGGGCGAGTCAAAGTCCCTCTTTGATGTAAAAGGGTTTTAAGGGTAAATTGCAGGCCTCAAACCATGGTTTGAGATCATAGTATCTATGCGCTAGATTGTATATAAATAGATAGATCGAGTCTAAGGAAGTAGTAAATTATTATTCATGTTTTCGATCTAAGTGTTTACACGTCTGTGATACTGTTGTAAGGGTTTCAGTCTGGGTTGGGTAGAAAGGCTCCTGCTAGCTGTGTGCACAGAGACCTAGTCATGGCTGTGTGCGGACTCTGCTCGCTATGTGCGTGGAAGGGTAAAGTGTAAGGGAAAGTCTTTTGTATTGAATTGTTGGAATCTAATACAAGGACAGATTTTGGTGAAAGCACCATGCTATCTATCTGAGTTATTTTTTTATTGTTTCTATCTTAATATTGCTTTACTTCTATTATGCTTACTTGTATCTGAGCGAATGCATCTCTTATGTACGCATGAAGTTATATTAATGGTTTAATATGTGATGAATCTGCTTAAGTGATTACGCATTATATAAATCTGGATCTCGTTATGTTATTATATATCCGTGACGAAGTCATATATGATTATGTTTTGTGATCTGATAAGTATTATTCTATAATTGCGCATATATGCTAAGATATGTATAAGTTCTGCAATCAATCTGTTTAGGGCTACTACATTATTTTCTTCCTTAGGTTGCAGAAACTTGGATCCAACGCCCCCCCCATATTACTTAGGGTGAGACTTTGATCTGCGCAAGCAGGTCATTGCCGAAAGGGCCAGTAGTTGGAGGTTTTATTGGTTGCACGATAAAATCTAAACCTAGGTCAGGACCCCTCAAGCCAAAAAAGACCCAAATCCATTTAATGAAGACTCGTTGTCTTTGGATTTCACTCAATTATCAGAGAAAAACAAAACAACAATTTTTTCAGCAACTTCACCTTCATGGACGTTCACTTATCAACTAGCTGAATCATATCCTATTGTTGGCTTGAGGGGTCCTGGCCCTAGTTCAGAGTTTATCTCTTGACCAACAAACCCTCCAACTATTGGCCCTTTCAGAAATGACCTGCTTGCGTAGATCAAAGTCTCACCTGAAGCAGTATGGGGGGGTGTTGGAACCTGTAGAAATTATACAAACATTATGTATATCATGGATTCAATCCGATCTAACAATGTACTGAAGCTAGATACTGAATCTCTTCTACAAATCAATTGTGGAAATTAAACACAATCGCCAATCACATGAAGCAAAGAAGAATCAAATCAAACAACATCACAAATAATTTCCCAGGGAAAGCTTGCTGCTCAAAACCCCACTATCTTCTATTGTATATTCAACATAAACATGAAACAATTACAATTCACTCTTCTCATAAGAGTCTCCAGCACTCACCTAATTGTTTCACACTGTCCTAGACAAAACTGACCAACACTTAGCCAATTCTCAACCTCTAAAAAACTTTCCTTGCTTGTGCAATTCCTGATGAATGCAATCCATATTCCTTAGGAATTTTGGCCTTCCTAAACTGCACAAGGATCATGGGCAATCCAATGTGTGTTTGGTTGCATGGGTGCAACCCAATAATCCTACAACTGATAGTTAACATCCCTTTCACCTTTGTCTCAACTAGGTCTCCACTGGAATTGACATATATGTAACTATTAATAGTAAATCATCAGTTACATGTTAGATCACTGATTGTGAATTAAATAATATTTAATTCACTTGAACTCTCACCAGTGCAACAAACATTTACAACTAGCTCAACTGACTTTAACTCACCTAACTGAGTTAACTGATTACTCATGCATTAAACAAATACACCAACTGCACTTCGAACTCTGTTACAACTAGAATTACTTTGCATGCCTCACCAACTACCCTCAAACCAAAATTCATGAGCTAACTGAGTTGATCACACTCAGTTAACTATTACAAGTGATTATGAGATAAAATTACATTTTATTGTCCATTTTAATTAAGGGAAAATCAAAATAGACACTGCACGAAATTTAGCCCACACCAGTGTAGCTGATGCTAACACCCATTGGTGCCACACTAGTGTAGGTGTTGCTTGGAACTATTGGCCCCACACTAGTGTAGTTGCTGCAATTTATTGGTGGACTTCAACACTCCCTCTTAACAAGAAAGGGATTATCTTCCACCCTGATTCAGCCTCTATGGTATTCGAATTTTCTCATGGTGAGAGCCTTCGTCAGAATATCTTCATCATGATCTTCCATGGGAATGTATTGAAGTAACATTATGCACCTATGAACACAATCTCTGAGATGGTGGTACCAAATTTATTTGTGCTTGGACCTATCATGAAACACAGAATTAACTGAGAGTTTAATGCAAATATGGTTATCACAATGTATCACTATCGGATCCATCTGAGAATCAAACAAACCAGGCAGGATCTTTCTCATCCAGATGGCCTCACATGCAGCTTGAATTTATTCCATGTACTCTGCCTCCGCTGAACTGAGTGTCAAAAATTGTTGCTTCCTGATGTACTAGGAAAATGCTATCGATCCTATGTTGAAGATCCATCCTGATGTGATCTTTCTGTCTGATGGACTGTCTTCCCAATCTGCATCTGTGAAGCTTTGAAGCTTCACTCCCTATGTCCTTCTGTACCATAATACATAATTTTTAGTGCCCTTGAGATATATCAAGACATGCTTCCTTGCCTTCCAAAAGATCTTGGTCGACTTAACCATAGCTTGACTCAGTTGGTGAACTGCGTAGCAAATGTTTGGTTTGGTGTTCACTAAGTACATCAGTGAACCTACTAGCTGCCTATAGATAGTAGCATCCACTACTTCTCTGGAAGTAGCATCCTCTTTCCTCCATTTTCCTGGAAGAGGAGTGTCCATGGGTTTACAGCTCTCCATGTGAAACTTACCCAGTATCCCTTTGCCATACTTTCCTTGAGAAACAAAAAGTTCACCATCCCACTGCCATATTTCCAAACCAAGGAAATAGTGAAGGAGTCCCATGTCCTTCATTTCAAACTCCCTTGAAAGATCCTCCTCGCATGAGTGTATCAACTGCTCATCACATGTCCAAATTAGATCATCAACAGAAAGTATGATAATCAAGAGCTTACCATCAACCAAAATATGGTACAGGTTTGCATTCGCTTCACTTTTGGTGAAGCCCAACCCAGTGAAATAATTGTCAATTTGAGCATACCAGGCACGAGGTGCTTGCTTCAACCCATACAATTCTCTCTTGAGTTGGCACACATGCGACTCACTGTCAAAGATCTCGAAACCTTCTAGCTGCTCTATGTACACTTCTTCCTTAATAACTCCATTGAGAAACACAATTTTCACATCCATCTGATGAATGGGACACCCCAGCTGCGCTGAGAGTGCAAGGATAGATCTAATGGAAGAGTAATTCGCGACTGGTGTGAAAGTCTCATCATAGTCGATCCCCTCAATTTGTGAGAATCCCCGGGCCACAAATCTCACCTTTTACTTCTCCACACTCCCATCAGCAGCTTGCTTTACCTTGTAGATATATCTAGATCCAACCATTGGTTTGTTGACCAGTCTTGGGACAATCTCCCATGCACTGTTCTTGATGATGGAGTCATACTCCTCTACCATACCATCAACCCAAATTGGTGCTGCATTGCCTCCTGAAAGGAATATGGTTATGTCACAATACACTTGCTCATAAGAGCCATGTATCCAGTAAAATTGTCTAGAGACTGTCTCTATCTGCGTAATGAAGTAGGGGCTCCTACATTCTCTGCTACATCAAGTCTCAATATATCAGCTTTTGTGGTGCGCCTTCTACCAATTCTGGTGGATGGCTCTGCATGAGTGTTTTATGTCACTCCATTATCCTCCACATGTGGCCACTCCACATCTTGAGGCTCATCCTTTGGAACCAAACATTCCTCCTCTACATGCAAATCAACTCCCTCTTAAGGGACAATTGCATGGATTTCTCCTCATCAAATTTTATATCCCGTCGCACAATAGTCATTCTGTTGTTTTTCAAATACACCCGATAGTTGTGGGGAGTTTTAGTGTACCCCACAAATATCCCAATCTCAGCTATTCGTTCTAGCTTCTTCCTGGCATCTTTGGTCACATGCACATAAACAGATGAGCCAAAAATCTTAAAATGTGAAACATCAGGTTTCTTACCAGTAAAAGCCTATTCTAGTGTACTCATGCCAAGTATTCGATGAGGAAAATGGTTCTACACAAATACCACTGTGTTTTATGCTTTCACCCACAAATGCAACGGTAGGCCCTGATCATGCAACATCGCTCTTGCTAAGCCCACAATTGTTTTGTTCTTTCTTTCTGCGACCCCATTCTTTGCTGTAGAATTTCTTGAATTCATTGGATATGTACTCACCACCATTGTTGCTCCTAAGATCCTTCACATGGTTCTTAATGTCTTTCTCCACCAATGCTTTGAACTCAAGAAACTTTGAGAACGTCTGATCTTTCTTTTGCATGAAGTAGATCCAACACTTTTGAGAAAAGTCATAAAAAAAATCACATAGTACTTATGCTTTGCTATCGAAGCAGTAAAGAATGGTCCACACACGTATGAGTGAACTCTCTCAAGGATCCCCAAGGCTCGGTTCTCCTTCTCATGAAAAGTGGCCTTTGCATACTTCCCCATAGTACATCCCTTGCATGTGTTTGACTGTGCAATTGTACCCTTGGGAAGACTCGTAGAAATTTGCTGCATGACCTTCAAGGATCCATGGTGTATATGGCCCAATCTCCTGTGCCATAACTCACCCTCATCCCGGCTCACCACTTTTTCTGCCTTACCCATCAATGCTGGGCAACCATCTACATCAATTTTATAGAGATTCTTAACTCGAATCCCAATATTCTTGTCTTGTCATATTGTTTTGTGTTGCAGGAAATATTTTCCTTCATTGAAAAAAAAATCATAACCTCTATCTTCTAACATTGCAACTGAGACTGAATTTTTCTTCAAGCCTGGTACATGCATTACATCTTTTAATTGAAAAGGTTTACCTGATTGTCTCTAGAAGGTAATGGTACCAATCTCGGTAGCACTGTACCGCCCGTCATCACCCATTTAGATATGCATATGGAGGTCCTTCTCCTCTAAGCTACTGAAAAGTTCTTTGTCTCCCGTCATGTGAAAGGATGCACTGCTATCCAAATACCACACCGATCCCATTGCACTTGATACCATGCATGAAATGAGCAAGAAGTCAAGCTCAAATTGTGAGGCCAAAGCCTCACCAACTACATATCCTGAAGCCTTCTTGTTCTTCTTCTTTTGTGGACATTTAGCGGCATAGTTTCCATGATCGTGACAGTGAAAACACTTCACTCTAGACATGTCGCGCTTCTTGCCATATTTACCAGATTCATATTTGGAATGGAATTTATTTCCTTTCCCCTTCTTTTCCTTGGCAGAAAAAGAACAATATTCTTCATCTTCATTCTTAGATGAAGATCCATCTCTGGTATTCCGTCTGAACTCTTCTTGCACCAAATCTGACAAAAGTCGTTCCCAATCTGGCAACTTTTCTCTTCCATTGATAGAGTCTTGATAACTATTGCAACTCTTGGGAAGTCCTAGAAGGGTTATGCTCACCAAATCATTATTAGTGACAATAATTCCAACACTCCAAAGCTCATCCCGACATTGGACAAAATTTGTTAAATATTTTGGCATGGAGTCGCCTTTCTCCATTTTGATCTTCCCGAGTTTATCCTTCAGTGCCAATTTTATATGATCATTGCTACTATAAAATAGATCTATCAAAGATTTCCACATTTCATATGATGTCACTTTTCCATGGAGACTTGAGACAATGTGGTATCGTACTCCCTCCGGTAATATCCTCCTCGCCTTTGCAACTTTCTTTTTCCAGGCATCAATATTTGCATCATCTGTCACAATGGGTTTGAGAACATCATTGTCAATGAATTCCTTTAATCCATTTTCCTCCAGTACTGCCTCCATCCTATATTTCCAATCAATATAGTTAGATCTTCCCTCGAGTGCATGCTCCAATCTCAAGCCATTGAAAGCCATTTCGATCCTAAATTATCTGTACCACCAAGAAAGTCTTCTGTAAATTAGAATTCTATTCAGTCACAAAATCAACTTCTCCTCCATTATAGTGATTTCCTATGCTCTGATACCATGCAGAATTATACAAACATTATGTATATCATGGATTAAATCTGATCTAACAATTTACTAAAGCTAGACACTCAATCGCACCATTTCCAGGCTCTGCGTAGCATCTCCCTGCGCTTGAAGAACCAACTTCTCAGTGGTGGGCCCTTCAGTAGCCAGCTCTATACTTCGTTGCGTCTGCTGAATAGCCTTCAATGTAGTGTCCAAAGTCTATGATATTTAGAGAGCCTCCTTGGCCCATGGTTACATTCATGCCTCCAACAATTGCTCTTTGCGATGCAGGTCCTCGATCTATCTTTGGATGTGTTGTCGGTTGTTGTCAGCATGGTTTCCTTCTCTGTTAGATTTTCTGTTGTTTTCTTGGTAGTTTTCTTTGCCTGGGTGCCAGTGCGCGGCTTCGTCGACATTTTAGGAATGGATTTGGATGCAGTAGGCTCTAACCACACCGATGGCCATTCTGTAGTGATGTGGATCAGATCATCTTCTGTGCCTAAATATGGTAACTCATACCAAACTCCCTCCACGACACCTTTCACGCGAATGTTCATATTATGGAAAGTTGATTTAAAGTGTGCTATCATTTTATAATTATCATAAAGTGTTGGAAACAACCTCGTCTTATACTGCACTGCTTGATAGAGTGAGGTGTTAAAAAGCACCCAGAAGATCTTATTTTCCATGAAGCGCGTGGGGCTGGATGAGTTCCAGAGAGTAGTGTACTGCACAAACTCACACATCTGGAGCTCTTTCTTGGGAAACTGGGATTCCTCAGGGGTCTTGCACCCAATTAATGTAATCAATAACAACATCTAAGCATAATGAAATTTATTTCCCTCTTCCTGTGCTTCGTGCACATTCTCTAAAAACTCCTTGCACAAATAACATGATCAGTTGTAGATCATCCCCTTTTCACATCAAAAAGCAAGAGAAATAACCTACCTTGGCACCTCCTTCGGTCTAAATTTATGCATCATCTTTCAGGATAATATGAGCATACCAAACTGAAAAACAGGGTCGTTTATCTCACTCACCACAAATTCCCTGCTTGCTCGAGACTTGGTATTTGTCTTTGATCTTGTTTGCGACAACTTTTCTTGCACTTTTCCACAAAATTCAACCAATGGATCTGCACCCTAATCAAGTATGTCAGTGATCATATGGATCAGTGCAAAATCAATGGGAATGATCTCTCCCAACCATAATGCATCATCGTGCACAAGTGCAAGCAATTGTCGGACACATATATCGTTTATTGGGTTGCGCCCAAAGTGAGGGATTTGTCGCAAATTCAACAGGACCGTTGTTGGGAAAAATACTGAGAGGGGGGGGGGGGGGTGGGTGAATCAGTATTTATAACTCATTGAAATTTTTTACTTTTTCTTTACTAAATTCCATACGTGACTTTAATGAACCCAAATCGCGTATACACATGGATATCCTTAAGAAAACTTGTGTATGACCAAAGATCTTATTATGCATATAATTTTTTACTTAGATCATTGCATCATTCATTCATAGATGTTAGTAAGAAATAAGCTTGTGCAGTAAGAACATAATAAATCATCACACATAAGCAACACACTTGAACACCGGGATTTAAGGTGGAAACCCAATTCGAGAGAAAGCCATCGTTGCTATTGTCGTTGTCTTCAATATTTATTATAAATAAAACTACTTACAATCTTGTACTGGTGCAGAATCATACCAGCACACAAGCATCCACCTGTATAAGGCTGCAACCTTCTCTCGTTCTCTAGCTACTACTGGAAGGGAGCTCCAACTCCCTGATCTCGTTTACTAGCTATCACTGGAAGGGAGCTACGACCCCTACTTCTCATTTACCAGCCACTCCTGGAAGGGAGCTGCTACCCCCTGATCTCGTTTACTAGCAACCACTGGAAGGGAGTTACGACCCCCTTACTGAAGGCTTCGCCCCTCAGCACCACAATGGACCAAGTTTCATCAATTTTCACACTGGATCCAAACAACTTCAATACAACACAACTTGTAGGCATCTTTTCATCAAATTTTCAGACTGGACCCACTCCACACATTTAAGCTCAAATAACATACATCAAACTGAAAATTAAAACCCCATCAATTCATTCATTGAATCATCAATCTACCAACCAACCACTGATCTTTAATCATAATCAACTAGCAGCATAATCAGTATTCAAACAACCCATATATGTATGAAGACATCATTAACAGACAACAGTAATACAAAAAAATGGATCAAAAATTTCCTTCCGCATACTTTAGCAAAACCTTAGATTCCATATGCACTTTTGCTTAACTGAACCCACGTATATACGCTCTTTTACAGAGATGAACCTGCGTATAGATCTGCAACTATTTCAGGACTGTGCAATTCTTCAGAATAAATAATCAGCTCAGATCTTACCCTTCACTTCAGCAAACATTAGCCAGATCACAGATCTAAAAATTCCATAAATAGATCTATAAAATACATAGTCATTTCAGGTCTAGAGATCTTGATCCATCATTTTATTCATAGGTGCATTATTAATTCATATCTATCAATAAGCTGTAACCCATTCCATGCAGATATACTTCAAAGTGAAGTATTCATTCAATACCTAGACACATGCACCAATTTGCACTATGATCTTCTTCTCCTTATATAGTTTTAGCCTTTACCAATACCATGAGACAAAACCACACAAGTGCTGATGGTATTCTTGGACGGAATCAAATAGATGACACAATGCTCAATACTGTGGGCTAATACCATGGTAATGCCCCTTGGTATCATAAATTTAGAGCGCAAAAGGAATACACGACTTTTCTTCTTCGGACCTGCGTGTATACATGAACTATCTTCATAATAACTGTGTATATGCTAATTCTGGATGTATATGTGGGTTGCCTTCGTAAAAGTAGTGTATACATTGCCTCCATACATAGGTTGCCTTCATCAAACCTATGTATACATTGAGAAATATTTCCTATTTCATTTCTCTGGCACTTACTAGAATTCCTTTCTCTGTCACATCTAAACTGACCTGTAGAAACATCATTTTTACATCTTTAACAAATAGGTTGCTATCAAAAGGCAACTCATCAAGTAGGCTTCCACCAAGGACAACTTCATCAAGTAGGTTTCCATCAAGGACAACACATTGCATCATATTGCCAATAATCTCCCTCTTTCGACTTGATGGCAACCATGATGGTGTTTGATCACCAAAATAGATAGATACATTAATCATAACCATTATTCAAAAACCAAGATACTCTCCCCCTTTGAAATCAAGGGCAAAGGGCAGATCAATACAAAAACAAGGTTTCTCTTTCTTGTAGAAAGAAGAGCTTTGTAGATCTGATGTGCACTGAAATTACCATGATCCTCTTGAGTTCATGCTGAATCTTCAGACAGATTTTCAATGAAGCACATGACTCTATAACTCAACCAAGTATGACCTTTCCTATCACCAAGGACTCATACTTACATCAATGATCCAACCAAGTGGATTTACATATTTGACTAAACTACCCAACCAAGTCGGTTTACAAATTTTTACTCAACTACCCACCCAAGTGGGTTTACAAATATTGAACAAGTCCTTTCATGAATGAATATAACATTTTTACATCATAGGTCTCAACATGACCTTTCATCAAATTACAGATATGAATTTTTATAAGCAAGACCAAAAGACATCAAGAGAGAGATCATTTTTTAGAACCATCATAATGCCAACAATGCATTATTCACAGCAAGGCTAATGCTCCCCCTAAGCCTGAGAATCCTGAACATATTCATCAACCAATTCATCAAGTAGATAATCAAAACTTAATATCATATCAGTAGATAAAACTATCAACATCAGATCAAGAAATTTATTACTATCAGCAACATATCAGAAACTGTTCTTGAGTCTTCCTCATTGTTTCTCTTATTAGAGAAAAACATATGCAACTGTCACCATTGGAACTCGCGTGTATACACGGCTTTAGTTCATGAAATCTGCATATAGAAAGTGAAATACAGAAACATTCACAACTCCATCTCCTCCTGGATTTATACATTCCGTCCTCGACATTAGATGAACTGTTAGAAATAAACACAACCAGAATTACCAAACCAACCATGGGAATCACCATATATTGCTCCCCCTATGATGATACATTACTAATTTCTATAATGTATCTCACATCACTCCTGCAGTCATTATGAGAAGAAGACTTTAGAAACATATGACTGCAATAGGGTCAATATTCCCTATGTTTTTGACCGGTGCTTCTTCTTTTTCCAGCTGTGCTTGTAATTTCTTATTGTGTGCTGGAACTTCTCAGATCTGTTCATCATACTTAACCTGAAATTAGTGGCCTTATGCCCAAATGAGTTAAAATAGAAACAACATCCATGAAAGCATCCTTTATTTCTTGATCTATGCAATTCTTCAATAATCGGATCCCTTTCTTTTAAGGAATTATCATCATCCATGGTGCATGCCATGAGTAATTTCAGATCTTGATCAGAATATTCTTCTTCATTTGAAAATCCATCATGATCTTTATTTGTATAATAACTCCTTCCCTTTTCAAATTGTTTCCTTTTATCATGATTTTCTTTATAAGGACATTTAGCAGCATAATGACCAACTCTTCCGTAAGAAAAACACTTGAAGGGAAGCTTACCTCTGAATCTTCCAGTACTTGGTTGAAGTCTTCTCACAAAATTCAATTCTTCTTCTTCTGATATATAACTTGATTCCTTGACAACTTCCTTTTCTTTTCCTTTTGCACATGCCTTAAAGGTAGCTTCTCTGACTTGTGAGGGACCTCCTCTTCTCATTTCAAAAGAAGTTAGGATACCATGTAGTTGAATAATAGTAAGAGTTTGCAGATCTTTCTCTTCTTCAATAGCTGATACTTTTGACTCGAAATTTGGAGTAAGAGATCTCAATATCTTTGTAGTAAAGTTGAGTCTTTTATATCTTCACCCATATTCCTCATAGAATTCACAATATCATCTAATCTTAGGAATAAACTTGCAATACTTGCATCATCATGCATTCTGAAATTTTCATATTGCATTCTAAGATTTTGGAGTTTGGAAATTTTTACCTTTGCATCCCCTTCATAGCTATGAATGATCTTGTCCCATATTTCCTTTGCTGAATTGAGCTGCATAACTTTGACATATATATATATATATATATATATATATATATATATATATATATATATATATATATATATTTTTTTTTTTTTTTTTAATTTATTAATTAATTTATTTTATTTTATTTTATTTATTTATTTTTATTTTTAATTTTTTAATTTTTTTTTTAATTTTTAAATTTTTAAATTTTTTTTTTATTTTTTTTTATTTTTATTTATTTATTTATTTTTATTTTTAATTTTTAATTTTTATTTATTTTTATTTTTTATTTTTTTTCTGAAAAGCTTCCTAATAAAGCATTGACAAATTTTGCATGGATTTCATATCTCTTTCTTTTTGCTGCATCTGTAGGAACACTTGCTGGATATTGGTAACCTCCTTCCACGATTCCCCATACATCTGCTCCAAGACTTTGCAAATAAGCTTTTCGTATATTCTAGAGTAATAGATTACTTCCATTGAACAATGGTGGCTTGATAGAAAATACTCCTTCATGACTTCCCATTGCGACGAATCTCCTTCAAGTGATCAAGCTTCTTCTGAAGGACCTGCTCTGATACCAATTGTTGGGAAAAATACTGGTGGGGGTGAATCAGTATTTAGAGCTTACTGAAAATTTTTACTTTTTCTTTACTAAATTCCATACGCGACTTTAATGAAACCAACTCGCGTATACACGTGAATATCCTTAAGAAAACTTGCGTATGACTAGAGATCTTATTATGCATATAATTATTTACATAGATCATTGCATCATTCATTCATCAGTTGTTTAGTAAGCAGTAAGCATGTTTAGCAAGAACATAATAAATCATCACACATAAGAAACACATTTGAACACCAAGATTTAAGGTGGAAACCCAATTCGGCAGAAAACCACCACTATTGTCGTCTCTGTCTTCAATATTTAATATAAAGAAAACTGCTTACAATATTGTACTAACACAAACTCATACCAGCACGCAGGCATCCACCTGCAGAAGGTTGCAACCTTCTCTCGTTCTCCAGCTACTACTAGAAGGGAGCTCCAACCCCCTGATCTCGTTTACTAGCTATCACTGGAAGGGAGCTACGACCCCTTGCTTCTCGTTTACCAGCCACTCCTAGAAGGGAGCTACTACCCCCTGATATTGTTTACCAGCAACCATTGGAAGGGAGCTATGACCCCCTTACTAAAGGCTTCGACCCTCAGCACCACGGTGGATCACGTTTCATCAATTTTCACATTGGATCCAAACAAATTCAACACAACACAACTTGTAGGCCTCTTTTCATCAGATTTTCAGACTGGACCCACTCCACACATTTAAGTTCAAATAACATACATCAAACTAAAACTTATAACCCCATCAATTCATTCATTTAATCATCAATCTACCAACCAACCACGGATCTTTAATCATAATCAACTAGCAGCATAATCAGTATTCAAACAACCCAGATCTGTATGAAGACATCATTGACAGACAACAGTAATACAATAAAACATATCAAAAATTTCCTTCCGCATACTTCAACAAAACCCTAGATTCCATACGTGCTTTTGCTTAAGTAAACCCACATATATACGTGCTTTTACAGAGACGAATCTACGTATAGATCTGCAACTATTTCAGGATGGCACAATTCTTTAGAATAAATAATCAGTTCATATTTTACCCTTCACTTCAGCAAACATTCGCTAGATCACAGATCTAAATATTCCATAAACAGATATAGAAAATACATAGTCATTTCAGGTCTAGAGATCTTGATCCATCATTGTATTCATAGGTGCATTATTAATTCAGGTCTATCAATAAAATGTAACCCATTCCATGTAGATATACTTTAGAGTGAAGTATTCATTCAATACTCATACACATGCACCAATTTGCACTATGATATTCTTCTCCTTATATATTTTTAGCCTTTACCAATACCATGAGCCAAAAACACACAAGAGCTGATGGTATTATTGGACGGAATCAAATAGATGGCACTGCGCTCAATATTGTGGGCTAATACCATGGTAATTCCCCTTGGTATCATAAATTTAGAGCGCAAAAGGCATACGTGACTTTGCTTCTTCGTACCCGCGTGTATACGCGACCTCTCTTCATAATAACTACGTATATGCTAATTTTTGATGTATACGCGGGTTTCCTTCATCAAACCTGCATATACATTGAGAAATATTTCCTATTTAATTTCTCTAGCACTTACTAGAAGTCCTTTCTTTGTCACATCTGAACTGACCTGTAGAAACATCATTTTTACTTCTTTAACAAATAGGTTTCTATCAAAAGGCAACTCATTAAGTAGGTTTCCATCAGGGACAACTTCATCAAGTAGGTTGCCATCAAGGACAACACATTGCATCATATTGCCAACACCTGCATTGTGCAGACCTAGAACCCATCTCTTCGACTCTTGTCGCATGATTCCCCCTTCATACTAGACATGGTCTAGGTAGAGCTCTGGTGCAAGCTCAGGAAATTTATCCACACCCTTGATGTTCCAATCCTCCATTTTGAGCTGCGACACTTTTGCAAACATGTAACCTTCCGTTGGGATGTTTTTAGGTATCAAAGGCATATTGATGCTCACTCGCACCTTATTGAGATCTTTGGGAACCCTTACTAACGGTTTGCATGGTGCGACATAGGTCGGTAGCCGCATGAATGGGGCCACTTCGACCACATCCTCTTCCTTCTCCATAATTGTCTCAAGGAGCTCCGTCATTGGTATTTTCAAGCGCTCAACCACAATGGAGCGTGACTTAAGAGTCTTTTCCCTAGGGGATTTCTTTGTTCTAGATGTTTTCCCCTTCTTAGATTTCGTGGGCGCCGATGTTTCAGAAATGGGTGCAATAGGGACCTCTGGTACAACAGGGTCATGTGCGGGACATGTAGCTGTCATACTGCAGGGAATTACGTAACCCAACCCTCTACGACATAACTCTTCCTTGAATCCCGGATCCAAACCATACATAGATAATTCGTATGCAGCTGAAATGAAAGAGCTCAAGGCAAATAATTCACTCAGAAAGACGAGGGAAGATTGCAACCCCATAGGTCATATTTTGGAGCGTCTTCAACAGTTCCTTCTGCATTAGTGTTTCTCCATAAATGAGAAAACGGTCCCAAATCTGGAAAAATTCCTTCATTAAATATAACCTAGTCAGTCCCATAAACGGTAATAAAGTTGTCTTTTCTAGATTTACTATTCCAACGGCTAGTTTTTGGCACCTCTGCGACCTATTCAACCTCTTTGTGCAGCTATTGTGTGCACGCGACACCTTTCTACACATCCGCCATCCCATCTACACAGATCTGATACTCCAGCCATATAGTCATTTGGGACACAGTTTCATCCCTATACAGATTCAATCGGCTTCCATTGACATACCCAGGAAGGTATTTTCCGCTCAATGTGGCGATGCGCACTGCAACTCCATTAGTGATTTCATTAACAACATATGGCCCTAGCCAATGCATCTTCAACTTCCCTGGGTGGCGCGCAAACTTACTGTCATATAATAAGACCAAATCATCTTCCTTAAAAACCTTTTGCTTGATGTGCCTATCATGCCATGCTTTTTCATGCGCATTATGAACTTGCTGGTGGTAATTAGCAATAAAATGATCTTCTTCCAGTGCGACCAGCTGTGACAACCATTCCTCCATGGCATCTTCTTTTGCCATATTTATGAATGATACAATGCATATAATAGGAACAATGAATTCCATCGGCAACATAGCTTCTTCCCCATATACCATCCTGAAAGGTATCCTACCAGTCAAATTCTTGCATGTGGTTTGATATGCCTAGAGAATTGCAGGTATGCGCTCATCCCAATCATTTCGATTATCATTGCACACCTTGGTAAGCACAATCTCCAATATCTTATTGAATGCTTCAACCGCACCATTCACCTGGGGGTGATAGGGAGAGCTTTTTGATGATGCATCTGGAACTCCTCTGTAAATGCTTCAATGGTTTCATTCACAAAATGTGTACCCTTATCGCTTATTAGAATCTTAGGACATCCAAAATAAGTCACAATATTCTCAAATATGAACTGTGTAGCTATATCTGTGGTACAATCCTTCATAGGTTTAGCTTCAACCCATTTGGTTATATAGTATGTCACAGTGATAATGAAATGCGCACCACTCTTCTTTCCTGGAGGATTGATAGGTCCAACAAAGTCTATAGCCCATTTCTCAAATGATTGTAGCACCATCTATGGATGCAAGGGAATCTAATCTCTGCGCGATGGCTTTTGAGTCCTCTGACATACATTACATGTGCGAAAATGCGCATAGGCATCATTCTGTAGTGTAGGCCACAATAACCCAGCTCACAAAATCTTCTACGCGGTTGCCTTACTTGCATAATGACCACTAGCAACCCTTCCATGAGCTTCTTCTAAGATTGCATGTCTTTGATACTCCAGAACATATCTTCGCAGAACTTCATCTACACCCATTTTGTACAAATGTCCAACAATAATAGTGAATTATGTTGCGTGCACCACGAGATCTTTCTTCTACTGAACTGTATATTCTTCACGCATGCGTCCAGTAGTCAGAAAATAAATAATATCAATGAAATTATCATCAACCACCTTTATCACAAGCAACTGCGCATCTAGAAATCCATCCTCCAAGTTCATAGGTTCTTCACCAGTCTCAATGCTTGACATATGGTCTAGCCCAACATTTAGTCTTCCGGGTTTTACAATAATATCAAAGTCATACTCCTGGAATAAAAACAACCACCTGCATATCTCTCCCCACAACACAGGCTTATTGACCAGGTACTTTTAGGTAAATTGACTCGGGTTTAGAGTCATGGTTGACCAGGTTAAAAAAATCAAGTAGTTTTGGGGCACATGGTATTGTGCACCCATGGTATTTCATGTAATGGAGCCTATAAAAGGCTGGGAAGAATTCATTGTAAGAGAGGCCTAGAGGTGAGCGGTGAAGGCTCACTTGGCCATATTGACCATGGTTTTGGCCAATGGTTAATGAAATTTTATTGGATGGGTTTTCTCTAGAGTTGGAGTTTTTCCCGGATAAAAATTTGTGTTCATGTTTATGTGTTTTATTGCTGGTATTTTTTTATTGTTCCTCTTGGTAAATCTCTATAAATAAGTCAATGTTCTAGTTAAATGGTCTTCATTTGGTATTAGAGCCATTTTGGTTTCAGAGGGACGCTTCTGTTGCCAAGGGTTTATGGCCTGATGGTTCAAGGAGATCTCAGTGGCCAGGGGTTGTGCAAGAGAAATTAGATTGCTCAGTATTAAGTGGCCAATACACTTAAAACTAGAAAAGTAAGTGATTGCAGATTATGTGGATAGAGAGATCCGAGCGTTGTAAAAAAAACCGGGGTGTGAAGACGTGGATGCATGAGAGAGATCGATGCATAATTTTCTTGTAGATAATATATGGGCTTGTGAGGTTGACGGTGAAATACGAGCACTATGGTTGCACCTGCATCATGGAGAAAATTATGGCTGGGGCCGACAACATCAGAGGAATTGTTGTTGGTAGAGGAGATCTGTTGTGGCTGTGCAGAAGATGCGAAATTGGGAATGGTGATTGGTATTTCCGTATTTCTGGTGATATGATCGATAGAAATCGCTCTGAAAGCCATGGATCAGTATTTAGTCTACAACATTTCGTTGTCTTTGCTATTTTTTTTTATCGTTGTAGGATGCCTTCTTGCATCGTTGATTGTTAAGGAAGAAGCAAGGCGAATTGGTGTTGGAGGAGACATCAGAGTGGAGGATGTTCGCAAATGAGGTGGGGGACGATGATCCCGTCCGTGTCACTAATCCATCAAATCCTCTTCTCGTCGATGGATGCTTCTCTATAGTCATATCGAAGCCCAATAGAGAATTGGGGGACTTTCTCTCATCATCTCTGGGGTGCTGGCATAATCGCAGCTCGAATCCTGACCGCTCATAGTCTTCAACACAATTAGAACCATGTCGGATCGGTTGGGTCTGGTTGTGAGCATCAACAAATTGGCAGCTCATCATGGAGCTACCAGTGCAAGAAAGGGAACTTTGGAGTCCTCGTTGAGGAGGAAGGAAGGCCGTGGAGCAGTTGATGAGGTCCGCAGTGTAAATGGAAAATATCGTTGATCACAAGGATGAGGAAGTTGAATACGAAAAAGTTTTTATTTTTGGTGCAACACAGTGGGATGTAGTTGGCCATGGAAGAAGAATTAATAATGGAAGAGAAACACAAAAATTTCGATGTGCTTGGGTTGGAGATGTTCCTCCATGTGGTCATCTCGTTTGGATATCGCACAACCATGGAGACGATGATGGTTGAGAGGGTCATGACCAAGGTAGAATTGGTTGTCGAGGGTTCAGTGTGAAAGATGAGTAAAATGAAAAATGGGTCATGAGAGATCCATGAGAGATGAGAGGATGGTCATACAAATACAAGCAACAAGGAATTAACTAAAAAAAAAAAATTGTTGTAATGGAGTCAAATTTTATTACATGTAAATGGGCATACTGCTGTAAGACTTGGTATAGCATGCGTACCCCTAGGTAATCACTAATAAATTCTGGGTTAGACCTAGGTGATAGGGGTGATGTTGGGTTAACAGATACCCCAGGTAAAAAATTTGAGGGGGGTAAGGGGCAGAGTGTGCAGGGCTGGGTTGACTCACTTGGAAACGTTGGTTGGTTTCATTCAAAGAACCCCAAGTCAAGTTTAAGGGGGGAGTTTTAGGTAAATTGACTCGGGGTTAGATTTAAGGTTGACCAGGTTAAACAATCGGGTAGTTTTGGGGCACATGGTATTGTGCACTCATGGTTTTTAGCCCATGGTATTGCATGTAATGGAGCCTATAAAAGGATGGGAAGAATTCATTGTAAGAGAGGCCTGGAGATGAGCGGTGAAGGTTCACTTGGCTGGATTGGACACGGTTTTGGCCAATGGTTAATGAAATTTCATTGGATGGGTTTTCCCTGGAATTGGGTTTTTTTTCGGATAAACATATGTGTTCATGTTTATGTGTTCTGTTGCTGGTTATTTTTTGTTGTTCCTCTTGGTAAATCTTTGTAAATAATTCAATGTTTTGGTTAAATGGTCTTCATGTACTTTAAAGAAGAATTATCAATAAACATCTTGAAATGACCTCTTAACAAATAGTGGCAGAATTTTGCAGCATGTACACCATTGCTAGTCCTTCTCTTTCCAAAGTTGAGTAATTCCATTCTGCACTTGAGATTTTTCGGCTTGCATAGGAAATAGGGTGATCAATCTCTCCCACTCCTGGCTATGCTAAAATAGCTTTGAGCTAAATACAGAAGGAATCAACATGCACATGAAACATATTTGACCAATCAGGGAAGACTAGTATGGGTGCAGTGACCATCTTTTCCTTCAGCAATTCAAAACTCTTTTGACAATTCTCATCCTAGCAGAGTGTTGCTTCTTTCTTGAGCAACGTATCCATGGGCACATTTATCAATGCATAACCCTAAATAAAATTCTGATAATACCCAGTGTGCCCCAATATTGAGCGCAATTTCTTGACATTCTCAGGTATATCAAGATTAACTATTACTGTAATCTTCACAGGATCTACCATCAATCATTTATGGCAGACAATGTGTCCTAACAGTATCCCAAATGGCACACAAAATGTAAAAATTTTCAAATTCAATATGATCTGGCAATTACTATAGGTATCCATCATTAAGCGCGGGTTTGAAACATGCTTCTTCAACAACCCAAACACAGTCTAATCATCAAAGTATACCTCCAAGAACTTGTGGATAAATTCTTTGAAAGAAACTACTACTATGCGCGAGAATATGGCAGGCGCATTATTCAAGCCAAAGGGCATGAATGTATATTGGAAAGATCCCCATTAAATTGCAGAGGTGGAATCACTCTGATCTTCTGGCACAATCCTGATCTGATGATACCCTGAAAACCCATCATTGCATGTATAATCTTCTTTTCCTCCAACATTATCTAAGATTTCATCAGAGAATGGGGTTGGGAATGGATCATGCACACAAGCATCATTCAATTTTCACAGATATACACATATCCTGATTTCTCCCTTGGTCTTCTTGTCTTGCACTACCATTGGACTTACCCAATCAAATTATTCCACTGGTTCTATGATGCCTGCGACAATCATTTTATCCAACTCTTCTTTCACCTTCTGCTTGTATCTTGGATTAAGCCTGTATGGGCGTTGTTTCACTGGCCGCACATCAGGTTTCAAAGTGATCTTCATAACTCCAAGTTCCCCAATAATTATTTTCAATTCTGAGAATTTTGTAGGGAACAAGTCTCGATACTCAGTCAACATCTCAACAAATTTTCCTACTGTATCATCATCCAATTAGTCTACAATATTTGCGAACTCAGTTTTCTCTTCAGTTCCAATATTCACCTACTGGATATTTAAGGGTTTTGTTATATATAGAGAGGTGACTGAGGGCCTAGCCACTACGCACTGTCCCTCATATTATGGAATCATGATATTCCTTGGATTCTCTTCACTCTCTTCAACCGTCAGATTTATGAAATTCACAATATCTTTCATATGTGCATCCCATGCTGGTGGAGTGCACTCGATTTCAGGATTTGTTGTATCAAATATAACTTCTTGAATATTATGCAAAGATTTTCCAATATTATCAAATACACTCTCAAAGCTGAATGTTAGGATTAAAATCTCTGTCAGCGCAAACCATTCACTAGTAACTTGACGCAGTTTTGTCTCTAGATACCAATCAGTAGGTACCTTCCCCAATGTGTGAATAAACATGTGGACCCATTTAGGTCTTGGTTCTACACCCCATACCTAATTCCATCTAGACAAATGTATGCACATATCATCCTTTCGAGAGTAGAATTCTTTCATTCTGATGGTTGGACACTCAAAGCGCAACCTCATCATGCACAAACACTCCTCCCAGTTTCCCATGTTTTCTTTATGAGTTTCCCACCATCTTGCTGGAGTAGTGCGCAATATGAGATCCAAAGCATGGAATCTCTGTCCTTATAGTATATTTCTTTCAAGATCTCCTATAAACATTTTGAAATCAGTTAACCCATAATAATGTGGTAATTCGCATACCTCAGATATTATACATCGAAGAGATCTGGTCAAACAATTACAACGAAACATAGATACTTCATGCAACTGGTTCTACAAGTTTTCTAATTCTTCATCCGAATCTAAAAAATGGGAACTACCCTTTTCCAAATTAAGATTTCCATCCGCCGTTGGGTTGATCCAATCTTACTTTCGCAAATGCATATAGGCCCTGTGTATCTTTGTCCTTCTGCGGGATCTAAGGAATTGATGACTCTAATTCCATTGATTTCAAACTCCATTCTTATTTTCTTCAGGTTTATGACACCATCCATATCAATAACCCAGTCTATTCCCAACAACGCAGGATAAGGATTAGTATCATCTACAATTTTTATAACTTCAAAGTTTGCCATCACCTTAACACCCTCGATACTGATTACAACCTGCGACAACCTCCCTAATGGAATGATCTTCTGTTTATTTTCCATGCGTAGTTGAATGGTATACCACTCCATCTTGGGTTCTCCCATGCACTGCCAAGTTTTCTTAGGTATAAAATTTGCATCTGATCTCAAATCTAAAATAAACTGGTCCATCTCATAAACATTGATCTGCGCAGTCATATGCATTTCTCTACCCATTCTCTTCTTATTCTTATATATTTTGTTAAAAGCTCTCTGATCTACCATCGGTTGTTCCTTCTATGAACAATTATCTATCGGAGCCTGAAGGTTCTCTCCTTCCTTTTTGTTGTGCAATAAATTAATTCAAGCTTGTAGGAATGGTTTGATCTCTTCATCTCCTCCTGCTTCCTTCATTGGTCTACCTAATGTTGATGCACTTCCTCCAAATTCTTTCTGTGCTTCAACAAAAGTATCCTTTGTGCGCTATCGATAAAATTATTCTTTGTTCTCAGGTGATTTACGAATCCATAAGTTAGAAGCCGGTTGCTTTCCCTTATCTTCATTAGTGGCTGCACCGATCTTGTTGACCACATTCATGTTGGGATATTATTCATGGGTTTCTGCTCTAACCATTTGAAGATTTTGTGTTGGAGTTTGCGTCTTTTTCTCTTGCATTTTAGCAATCAAAATGGGGAAATATTCTATCACATGGTCAAACTATCTATAATACCTGCATGATTGTTGCGTTGGATTTGGAAATTCGCATGCATAGTGACCAACATCTCTGCAGTTGTATAAAATAACTTGTTCTCTTCCTCGACCAACTGATGCACCTCCTCATCATCTTCCTTTACCCTAGACTCCACCGCGCCCAGAGGGGGATGTTGGTGAGGTAGGTTCAGCCTACATTCTATATATTTCAGCTTTATCTAATATCATATCATACGTGCGATATTTCTTCTCATCATGTTCGAGTGACGAACATAATCTACAAAACAACTGTTTCAACTCAGGTTGATACTTTTCAACCCTTGGGCAGAAATTTGTGTCATGTAATCAAACAACTTGAAAAATTGTGCACCATACTGTGCTCTTCAATGGGCTAGGACCTCCAGTGATCTGTAATGACTGTATTATTTTTTCTATGCTAAGTTTATTTTCATTTTATAAACATGTGCATACTTGTCTCATTAGTTTTCTTAAGGATTGATGATTTTAACCATGAATTGTAGATAATTTTAGGTGAATTAGAAGCATGAAATAAGCACAAATAACACTGAACAACAGTGTAAAATAGAGAAATAATTCACCACATATAATTTACACAGTAGGCATGATGAAGCAGTTCACCCCTCTTGGGCTACATCTTCTAGTCCAGTTCCCAGTGGCATGCCCATCTTTCACGATGCTCAAAATTTTGAAAATACATGTAGTTAAAGTGCTCCAATGGCTATTTTCTCTGCACCAATGGCTCTAGAATGCTCCAATTAGTAAAAAATGAATCTTCATTCACTTTGCATGGGAGAAAATTGAGTCTGCTACTCTTTTTCCTAGTTACACCTAGAAAAAATCCACTAAAAGTGGAGGACTTCCACATAGCTAGAGTTAATTTAGCTCCTTTGCCAGAAATGGCACACATTGCCAAATATGCCACCAAAATTAACTGTCACATTTAACTTAATGGTTTGGGTGGCCACATGCCAACCCCAAACCCGCGACATCTGTAACATTCGGCGGAACCAAGGCTTAAACCGTGGTTTGGTTAGCCAGAACTCTGGGTTGAATGTTGTGGTTAGCAAAGACTGTGTGGTAAAATTGACCATTTAAACATGGCATGTGACATGATGCCGAACTACTGGCGAAAATGTGGTTGGAGGTTACGTTAGCTGTGGCGGTTTATGTTATCGTAACATTGCAATGTGACCATATATGGCAGGTTCCAACCCCAAAAACGTATTGTATTAAACTTGAAATACAACCTGCGATCAATGATTGTTAAGGCATAATGTGTGGCTCTGGCGGTTAGGACGTGCACTTGTTTTTCCAGAGGTCGCAGGGTTAAGCCCTGCGGACCTCAACCAAAATTTTAATATGCCATTACAGGGACACGTGGCGGCCTCAGGGCTGGCCATGTGGCACCCTATGATTGGCCCTCCAAACCAATGTACAACCAACTAAACAATAAATAAGCGACACTTGTCAAGTTGTGGTTGGCTCTGAGGAAGGAATATTCCTTAGAATATTCCTTTTACTGATTGGACCTCCACCTTGCTGACTGGGAATCCCAGTCAACCCTAGTAAAACTGTCGCAAAATTTACATGTTTGGCATTTCGATGAGAACGGGATATCTCCCTCATACGACATCAATTTTTCAAACCATTCACGGCATCAAAATCAGGAAGACAAGATCTATGCAACCATGTTGGTTTCAACCCAATCCTGTAACTTTCAATTTTGAGCAAAAGTTATGAACTCCTGATCACTCCTCCCTATTGGGAAAATTTTGGACCCCAAAAGACTTGATTACATGTTTAGTAGATGAGGGTACAACTCCCTCACCTTTCCAACCTCCATCCACTTTGACCTACTTGGTTTAGTGCCTTTGAGCCCAACTCAAATGTAGTCAACACTTCCCCTCTTGGATGCTCTTGTCCTCTTGTCCAGAATTGTATCTTTTTTGAGCTCATCCATAAATTATAGCGATAAATATTCAATAGAAGGTAGCTGAACATCACTTCCTTGATCATCGATCAAAGGTGGCTCATATAAACGTAAGTTTTCAACTTTAACAACTGAATACATTTGCATATAAAAAGGCAAGTCAAGTTGAAATGCATTATTACCAACTTGCTTTATGATCTTGAATGGACCATATCGAATGGGTTTGAGCTTTTTACCTTCCCCTTGATTCCTTTCTTTGCTAATGTGCAACCATATCTCATCTCCCTCTTGAAACTTGTGATCAAATCTATGTTTTTCATGCCTCTCTTTGTATTTTATTTGACTTTTCTCAAGTTGTTCTTGAACTTGTTGATGTATAATATGAATTTTCTAAATGAACTTTCGAGCCTTGTCAATATCACTATGGCCATCTATTGCAACATCCTTCCCAAAGATGAAGTCTAAAGATGATTTTGGAAAATAACCAAATCATACTTCAAAAGGTGATATTTGAGTATAAGAGTGCTTTGCTCGGTTTTAAGCATGCTGAATGTAATGAAATTGCTCATCCCACAACTAAGGATATTTGCTGCAATATCCTCTCAATAGATGCACAAAGTTTCTGTTCACCACCTCGGTTTTTCCATCTGTTTGCGGATGAAAAGCGGTACTCTTTTTCAACTTTGTTTCCATCATCTTCCATAGATTTGACAAAAAATTCTCAATGAACTTGGAATCCCTGTCACTAACAATAGAAGTTGGCAATCCAAAATGAACCCAAACATGTTGAAAATAAAGTTCAACAGTTTTTTCAACAGTAATGGTTTTCTTACATGGCATAAGTATACACATTTTACTGAATCCATCCACAACTACATAAAGATAATCATGATGTCTTCTAGGCATAGGTATACCTCCAAAAAAGTCCATGGAGACACTCTCCCATGGCCTTGTTGGTACCGGTAGTGGCATGTACAACCTAAGCTTCCTATTACTAGGCTTACTTGTTGCACACATAGAACAACCTCTTATAAAATGCGACACACTATCTACGATGAAAGGCCAATAGTAATACCTATGTAGATGCACCACTGTTTTTCTTACCCCAAAGTGTCCAAAAATAAGAGATGAGTGAGATTCTCTCATGACAATTAGCGTCTCTCCTTGTGGAATACACATCTTTCCCAAATGAAATAGAATTTTTTTATGCATGTGATAATATTTTTCTTCAACTTGATTCCCTTCACTCAAACTAGCATACACATCTTGAAAGTCAATGCCATGGGCATATTGTTTGATGTAACTCTCATGTACAATAGAATCATTTTTGAGTAAAGTAAATGCATATCAGAAACTTTATTGAAAATGCCTTTCTTGTACCTTATAACCAAGTGAAACTATTGAAGAAATCCCATCCACCTGAAATGTCTTGATTGCTACAATTTTGTTTGTGACTGCAAGTACTGTAATGGTTGGTGATCAGTATGCACAATAGTCTCTTTACCCATCAAGTAGTGTTTCCACTTCTTGACACTTTGTACCAACTGTTTGGTCAATTTAGTGTGTCCTAAATTGTTGCATTTAATTTGTCAATCCGGGAATCGTAAGCTGATGAAGTGCGGCGCACTATATGTGCAAGATAACCTATTTCTTAACTTTTTGTCGTTTTTGGTTTTTCTAAGGTGAAATGGAAATTCTAAGATGAAAACAAGTTTGGTTATGTTTGTTCAAGGAAGTGATATCCCCTATAATGATTTACCAACTTGAAACTTTAAAAAAACAAATTGAAATTTACAATGACAAGACTTGAAATTTTAGAATGAAAAGCGATAGGCTTACCATGCTACAAAAGAACTGTGCCCATGGCACAATCACTAGCATAAATTTGTATCTCGAATGGCTATCTCAAATTTGGTAATGCAAGGATTGGAGCTAAACTTATCTTGTCTTTTAAAGCTTTGAAAGCTTGATGTTGTTTGCCTCCCCATTGGAAGCCTTTATTCACACTTTTCACTGCATGCATAGGAGTTGCGATGGAAGAAAAGTTACCAATAAACTTTCTCCAATACTGAGCTGCACCTAAGAAACTTGTTACCTCGGTTACTGTTTTGGGAGTGGGCCAATTCAAAATGGCTTCCACTTTATAAGGATCAATTCTCAACTCTCCTCCTCCTACAATATGTCCCAAATAGACCAAATAAGTCTTTCCAAACTCACATTTTGACATCTTAAGAAACAATTTCTCTTTCTTCAAAATATCAAGCACTCTATTCACATGCAAGAGATGATCTTCTCTTGTTTTGCTGAAAAACAATATGTCATCTAAGTACACAATCACAAAGTCATCAAGGAATGGACACAAAACACTATCCATAACACGCATGAAAGTTGTCGGTGCATTACACAAACCAAATGGCATAACTAACCACTCAAAGAGTCCTTGTTTGGTTTTGAATGCAGATTTCCACATATCACTTTCTGCAGTTCTTACTTGATGATATCCACTTTGTAAATCTAGCTTAGTGAAAAAATTTGCTTCTTTCAGCTGATCAAGAAAATCATCTACTCTTGGGAGTGGGTAATGATTATTTATCGTAATCTTGTTCAAAGCTCGAAAATCTACACACATGCGCCGAGTCCCATATTTCTTTAGTATCAAGACTATGGGTGAACCACATGGCGAAGTTCTTGGCCTTATGATTCCTTTTTCCAACATCTCTTTGATTTGCCTCTTTATTTCAGCATTATCCATTATTGACATGCGATACATACTGATGTTTGGAAGAGGACAATCTTGCTGCAACTGAATCTCATGTTGAATCTCTCTTTTTGGACGCAATCCTGTTAGCCCTTGAAACATCTCATGATGTGCATCAACTACATCATATAAATATGATTTCAAATTAGGATCACATCCCTCAAATGATTCATTATTAACATCAGCTTTAGGCTTAATCATAAGAAGAAAAAAATTCTTACTTGAATTTACCAGCCTCTTTACCTGTCCAACATTTACCATAGCAATGTTTGTCTTCTTGCGATGTGCTCTAACAATGTACTCCTTGCAATATTTGAATAAATGATATTTGTTCTCATGGTGATGGAATACTACTTTCCTGTCACACAAGTAAGGACTCCCCAACACAATACCTATTATGTCAAGCGAAACCACATCTAATTCAACTGTGTCAACAAAATGTGCAGTGATTGCAAACCGCAATATGCATTTCTTTGAAACCTATAAATTTTCACCCTTACAAATCCAACCTAATGGATATGGTTTTGTATGTGGTATGGTTTAAAGGTTAATTTTCTTGATGAAGTCTTCAGAGATTAAGTTTTCTTGTTAACCATTGTCAAACAAAGTGCCAATCTTGGTATGCTTGGATATGACCCTCACATGAAACAATTCAATTCTTTCTTCTTCATTTGGAGCATGTATGTGACAGTTTGATGTACTAGTACTGGGTTTATTTTCAATTTCTTTTCCCTTCATGTTCTTCAATCCCGTGGCTGCAATCTTAGATTCATCACCTGAATCATCTCCTAAATCATGTTGAGTTGTAGCTGCAATTTTCTATTTCCCTTTGTTATTTGGTTTTTTTGGCCTCATTTCAGGATGTAATTTCCAACAATGAGTTTCATCATGGTCTTCTTTTGAATAATGTTTACAAACCAATTTTTCTCCCTCTTTCTTAACAGATGCATTCTTTTTTCTTTTACCTTTTGAGGTCTTCTCCTTGTTTTTACCCTCTTCAGAAATGTTCTTCCCTCTAGCTTCTAGATGTGTGGTCTGAACACATACTTCGTCTAGATTGGTGGGGTTAAACATGAGAATAGTATGTTTAAGGTAGCTATGTAAGCCTCCTATGTACTTGAGCAAAGTATCTTGGCTCTGCAAATCTACCCCTAATAAGAGAGCTCTTCTCCTAAATTCTTGGGTATATTCTTGCACATTTTTTCCCTTCAATTGCCTAAAGTTTTTCCAGTTCATTATGGCTTTCTGCATATGAGCTAATGGATAAAAATATTTTTTGAAGCTAATTGGATTTTGGTATCATCATCTTGAAGGTTCTTTATTCTCAAATAGACCTCCAATTGCGTAATCCAATTATCAAGATTTTCTGCATTGACTTCACCATTAAACATTGGCAATTCAAACTTAACATCAAGTTTTAAAAAATGAATTTTACCACTGTTATTTGACTTGTGTGGATGATGTACTGAAGAACAAGTAGAATATGATGATGATGGCTCTCCATTGCCTCCATTTCCTCCATTTCCCTTCTTTGACTTATCTTCTTCATTGTGACCTCCTGAATATCCCTGTCCTTTCTTGTGAAGTTTGGATCCTTCTCCTTCTAGTATCTCATACCTTTCTTTATAAAGGATTCTAACCATCTCAGTCATGTCAAGGAATGCTTTTCCGAACACTCTTTCTTCCTCCTCGGCATCAACTTCTTCATGGATTTATCCTTCTCTATGAGATATGATTAAAGTAGCTTCTTCTTCCTTAGGAGGTGAAAAAGGTGGTGGATGAGTGCCCCCGTAGAAGTTTTGGCAGATATACCCCCATTTCCTGATCAATAGTCAATATTGCGGCATCACCAAGCAATGGTACCACTTACCACCACGAGTGCCCCTGTGAGCAGTAAGTTGATTTTGTCGGAGTTTACGACAAGAAACCACGCTCTACAATAGGGGAGTGGGATTATTATAGTACACAATCTATCATATCACTTCTCCATCTCACCCGACACATCATCTCACATTTCGACACCATCATTGCCACATAATCACCTCCACGTCATCAATGTGACATCATACCATACATCTGTCACTTCTCCATTTACTTCTGTTTTTCTCCCATTTTTCCCCATTTACCCATACAACCCTATTTTTTACACTCACAATCATTCCTCTAATGATTATTATGAAGCGTACCAAAGTACACCTACATCCCCCATCTTGCCAGTTTAAAAATCAAAGTTAGCTTAGAGTTTCTAGCTATTTATCCACCGTATTCACTTGCTCAATTGTTCCAAAATGTCGAATAAAGATTCTATGGTGGGTTATGCAATCTACATTCCCCTTATGGAAATATAAAGGGATATTTTTTACCCCATCTGCACATTGAATCTTATGGGGTTGTGTCAAAACATCCTAGTCAACCAATTAGAGTCACTGGTGTATTCTAGAGTTGTGAAGTTTGTATTATTCTCTGCAATTATTTCCCAAACATATTCTTTCCAGAATTCATTACCTGGTTGACTTCCTCAAATTATCCTAAGAAATTATTTGTGATGAATTCACCATGAGAAAGCATATTCCAGGTCTCAACCTTGTTAATTCAGCACACCCTATATTTTCCATTATCTAAGCGTTATAATCCATTTTCTGAAGAAACCATTGTGGCTAGTTTCCAAAATTTGTCTAGAGAAGATTATGCCAAGTTTTCCTTACATATTATGCCACCTGGACACACTTTATCTCTAGAGCCAATTTTATTTCCTCTAGATATTTTTGTTTAAGAGGTTATACCAATATTACAGGTGATTTCCAGGGTTTTGAGAAAATAAAATACCTCTATTATTGATCATGAAATCATAGGAATGTTTAATTTTGTCATGCAAACTAAAGTGATTCTTGATATACAATATTTTTGGGAGAGTTCGATGAATTATAAATTTTCAGACTTAAATCTTACTAGTTGTTTAATATTCCCATCTCTTTTGATCTACGTGTTCCTTTATATCCATGTAAAAAAATTCATGCATTTAGGCTTGAACATAATGGATCCACATAAAAGAAAACAATCAATGATAAATTAGACTAAAATTGTACAAATTCATCCAAACTATGAGGATTTTTCATATTTCGTTGCTTCCTTTATGTCAGTGGTCTACTCCATCATAAACAACTATTTTCCACTTTGCCTCTTTCTAAGAGCCCAATATTTTTTATAGTTGAGTAAAAATGCTAAAGTGGGGGACTAGTTTTCTTTTGAAGATTATACTGAAATTAGATTATATGGCGCAGGAATCGTCCCTTAGAGGCTCCCATATTTTTTACCAATGATATTATTTTCACTAGAGTTTATTAGGCAAAGTTTAAATATAATGCCTAGAACTTTACAACATTATGAACACATCGAGACAAGAAAGTTTACATATAATTCAAGGAACTCCCATCATTCCTAGTTTGGTCATTTTCATGGTTTTCAGATCAATTTAAGTATACATTTTCCAATTCAAGGTGGAAATTTATCCAACCTATGGGAGTCCTCTTGGTGAGATTTAGACAATTCGAAAGAACATTGACACATGGAAATGGCACTTAAAGTTGTTTTTCACAAAGTTTTTTCATATTTACTTCGACAATGACAACCTTGTAACTAGTCACTTGCTTCTTTATTTTCCAAGATATTGAGCATCTTAAAAGTATTTTATGGCTTATCCTTATTCAACTTCTCTAATATAGGTTGATGTTCCATGTCAAATATTTTATTAATAACCAAGAAATTAGGGCTTGAAATTCTTGAGTTCCACTAGATGGATCGACTCTTGATAGATCTATTTCTGGTATTCCACTTCCAACGTTTAGGCCTCCTCCTTGATCATTTGATGGTGTGAAAGAGAGAATTCGAATATAAAGTGAAATAATTGAAAATGTTAGATAAGATGTTGTGTGGAACTGAGAGAGTCAATGCTTCCTCAGTCCCAAACTCCTCTATCATCCTCATTATAGTGACTACAGTGTCACGTTATGTCCCAAAAAAAATGTGATTCCATTTGAGCTCCTCAATTCAATAGGAGGAATTAAACGACCAAAATATTACAATCAGATCACAACTTTTTATCATTATTTGTTCATCAGTAAAAAAACACAACACGTCAATCCTCTTGCACCATCGTGATACCTCGGAGGACAACACCATATTCAATTAGTTGTACAATTTCTTGTGCACTTTTCTAAAACATATATCTAGTTGAGGTATCTAGTCGATGGTCATCCAGTCAAAGTTAGCAATACAGAAATTTGAGATAAATTCGACTTCACCAATATATTTAAATCATTGTATCGATGTCGAACCATAGTTCACCTCAGTACCACCACCCTCCAATCCACGTTTACATATGAACACCACCATCGTTGTAATTTAAAGAATACATACAAACTTACATAAATTCTAGCTGAAAAAAATAACATGTAATTTTTTAGGTCATCATTGTTGCTACGATGGTGGAAACCTTTAATATTTATTGAAAAATCAAGTTATAACACTGCTAGATATACTTAAGAATAGAAGGAATCACAAAATCATGAACTTCATACTACAACTTCTCCTAATTATTTCAAGGTTCATGCAAAAATAGAAACAAATAATGGAAGAGGAGGACCTCATTTACAACATACCTTTGTTCAAATTTAGCTCATAATACCAAGTCAACTAGAAACATATGAACACGACCTTCCAATAAGTATTTCCCGAAGTTGACCCACAATAACTACCACAACTAAATATTTATTTTCTTCCTTATGATTACTTATAGAACAAAGCAACATCCATGAAATGTCATAAAATATCAACATTATTGAATAAGGGTTTCTGGATGATATTTTACAAGTTTCTATTTAGAAGCATTATATTCTACAAAATATTCATGAAAGGAGGTTTATATTCATTTAATAGCATGGATGAGAAATCTTAGCCAACATCCTATCGAACAAATCTTCATGTGATGACTAGTCATTTTTGTTGTCTTCATACATGTTCATTCATTTTTCTTCTTGTCGGTTCACACTGTCTTCATTTTAATATTTCTATATTCCTAAACTCAAGTACCAGTGGAAATAGAATCAGTGTTGAAGGAAACACCTTCACTTGCAGCCATAAATTAATACATCATGTCAATATAGCAAGAACATACACAATACACAAAGGAAAATAAAATTAGGGAAGGAATTCCGACCAAGTTTCTATTAGTCTTAATGTGTATTTATACATAATATATGTGGTTGGAGTAGTTGTACCTATACCAACCAATCATTCACTTTACCTCATAGATTTACTCTTTTTTACTCACAATTAATTATTATTTATGATGACTTACATAGGCCTAAGAGGCCCCTAAAACAATGACCCATATTGTTCTAAATAACAAGAGATTATGTTCATTGTGTAGTTTGCAAATCATAGCAAAGAAAATTGTAGGGGAAATATTAATATCACTTCTCTTTTACCATTTAGGATGGTTTGGTTTTAAACATTAGAGTGTTTGAGAGTCCAATGAACCAAATATATGTATTGCATCAGAGAAATACTTACTACAATCTTCTGAAGTATTTACCTTTGGAGATCAATGTAATTGTCCTCATATTCATGGTATTCATCATTGAAATCTCCTTGATCAATGTATTTAAAAATCTCACCCAAACTCATGGAATTTCTCCTAATTTTTTAATAAGTGTTAAAAAAGAGAGCTAAATTTGGATTATTATATTCATCCTCCAAAGGGTGAACCACCTTTGGTTTCTTTTTGGTTTTCTTAAGAGGAATTTTAGAATCTACAACAAAATTTAAAACTTACATTAGATTAAAATTATTATAATGAATAAATAACTAAAAATTGACTATTGAATGAATATTACTTTCTTCAATGGAAATGATCTAAGACTTAATTGAGTAGAAATTATGAGGTATGGTGCGTGGAATACTGGTAACTAGAGGGGAGGTATGAAACTATGTACAAATTTCTAAACATTAGTTAAGGCATGAATAGTGTAATTGTATGACTTTGAATGATATTTAATTCCCTGTCTATGCCATCATAGGGAGCATATGGCATTTTTAGTTTTAGATTTTATTGAAACTTAAAGAGTGTGGCTAATTCATTTAACAAGATGATCCTCAATTAGAACTAGTTTTTAGTCATATGGTGTTTATCCTTAATCCATTTCTTAATTAGTGTTAAATTCATTTTTAATAACTTGCTTAGTTCTTAATTTCATCCTTTAATAATATTGGGTATCGACGTATTGGGGTTTTTCAATGATACACCTCTATGAAGTAACCTGATATGTTGATATATGATATTTGCATATTATAATTTTCTCTAGGTGATGTCAAATCATGTTACGTGGAAATACCACCTCAGAGACACATCTCATGGTGTAAATTAAAAATTAGCTTATGGAAATGTAGGAATGAAGTGACATGTGTCATGCACCATCTCATCACAAAGCCATGTGGAAAAGTGTGGTTGGGTGTCTGAAAGAGGTGGTATGATGACGTGGCATATCATATATTATAGGCTTATTGAAGTTGAATAGTTTCATTGATATGTTGATATCTAATATCTGGATATACAGCTTAACTTATATCGATCTCATGTCTATATCGGATAAAAGCGTTAGAGGTTTTACACATATAGTTTTCGATACTACAATATCGGTTGTTCTAAATAGTTGTTCGCTGATGGGAAAAACTTTGTTACTTGTCATTTGATTTTCCATTGCACTAGGGTATCATCACATCGGATAATGTAGTGAACAAAAGCTAAAGGAGCATCTGATAGCCTATAAGCTGATATTTGAAGTTTTATGAATAAATACAGAAAAAAGGGGGAAAGCATGTTTGAATGGAAATAAATGAAAATGGGGTAGGACATAGGATCATCAAACAAAAATAAATTTAAGAAAAATCCAATAATTTCATATCTCAATAAATAGAAAAGGGGGAAAATATTTTTCATTTGAGGTTTAGATAACTTACAATATAACAAGAGGGATAAGACAAATTCCATTTCCAATTTGACATGAAAGAGGAAGACAAATGAAAATCAAGTAAATCCATACAATAATTCACCAAAGTGAAATTTTAGCAATAGGGACCTTAAAAAAATTTAAATTTTTTAAGGGGGGTTTGTTGCCACATCAACAAATGGTGACATTCTAAAAGAAACAATTATCTCTGTCAATATATATATTTTGGAATTATAACATCAATCAACTATAAGAAAAATATGATATTGTAAAATATTATCAATAATTATGAAAATACTTTTAATACCTTATTACATAAACATTTAAGTACTTCATTTTTGTATTCATAACCTAAAATACCATTTTTATGGGAGGAAAATATATGGACTTATTTTAATAATTTTATTTTAGATAAATATTTTGAAACTAATCATTAATAACTTAGAAGGCTAAAGTTTTTATGTAAAATGATTTATTGCAATTATTTCAGCTCATCTTTTTATTTACCTGGTATCACTTCTTTTTCAGCGAGCGTCGATAGCCCCAAGGAAGTTATCTTGGTATCATGTGAGTATTGACCCATTTCCAGTGACGTTGACATAGCCCCAACAAGTTTACATCCGCTTCCCACACTTTATTTTAAGTGTTTTTAAACTGTTAGAATTTTAAAATTCATCATTTTGATGAGTAATATTTAATTGCATGCAATTAGGTGTATAGGATGCAAGGTGATATGAATGTTATTTTGATGTAATACCTTATTAGAGTACATAAAAACTTAGCCCTTCTTCGTTCATTTATTCCAAATTTCTAATATTTTTTATTATATTTTTATTTGAAAAGGACACACTCCAATGGAAAATACTACCTTAAGTACATTCCATAATCATGAAGATCGAGAACTATATATATATATATATATATATATATATATATATATATATATATATATATATATATATATATATATATATATAGAATGATTAATCATTCTTTCCTTTCATAGATTCCACAAATACTAAAAATATAAAAAACCTGTAATATTGATTTATGATAGAAATACAAACCTAGAGTATGGAAACCAAGGTTGAACATATAAAACAAGTTTTATACTTATTGACAAGAAGAAACATATACAAAAAGGTAAACTTAAAGATAGAGATGTAGCCAGTAAATAAATAAACATTGAAAACACAATTTCACTTACAAGTTTATAAATTTACACATTTACAATTTCTTATATACATATTTACGTTCGTATGAAAAGTATTTTTTACGAATTTGGTCATTCACACAGATAATTTAGTTCTCCCCCTTTAATGATTGTAAAATATAATTTTAAGGGCCAATTGTTTTGGCTATATGAAATGTTCCTAGCCAAAGTATTTCAAACTCAATATGTTTTCCTTTATCTTCAAGAGTTTTGTCCTAACCATGTGATCATCAATTTAAAATTTCTTATTTCCAATTGAATGCATATCAAACCATGTTTTAATGAATTTTTAATCCTCTGTGAATGTCCTTTTGGCCCGTCCTCTCTTTTCTTCCAATTTTAATGCTTCTTCTGTTCATTCTTGGATTTTGGGATATGGTTCATCCCTAATGGATTATGTTAGTTATAGTGATGCTAAAGATACATTACTAGGAAATATAAATTCCTTGTGATTAACAAGGAATTATGGGGGTTTCCTATTGCAACATTGCTAGTATTTCTATCAACCCATAATGCATTATTTCCAAATTTAACGGTTTTCATTCATGGTTTTCTTTATGATTCTAAGAAGGTTCTTATTAGTGGATTCTTCTAAGCCATTCCTGGGGTAATATTTTGTAGAATACTTTATTTTATTCCTTTATCAGTAACAAACTTAATAATTTTAACAGAGGAAAAATAAGATGCATTTTCAAAAATAAAGTGTTAGGAATGTCAAACTTGGTAATGATAAACTACGCAATAAAAGATATTACCTGATCTTGGTTAAAATTTTTAAGGGGAATGGATTTTTTCCATTGTCTGAAATAATCAGTTGTTGTAAGGATGTAATTGTGTTGTTTTGAGGAATTGGGAGTAATTTCACCAATTATATCAAGTCCCCATTGTTCAAATGGTCTTTTGACCACTACTTGTAAAGAAGCATTGGTTTTTTTCTAACATCCTATTGATGTTCAAAAAACCTTTCATTCTCTGGCATAAATATGTGAACATATAAACAAAGTATGTTAATAATATGTTGCATGCAAAATTTTGTGAGTTGTAGTATCCCCTCCAAAATGTCCACCTGCAGGTCCACCATGTAAATTAGATAGTACCTTATCAACATCTGATTTTTCTAGACACCTAAGCAAAATAGATTCATATTTTTTTCTTGAATAACACTCCATTAATTAATCTATAATGAGAAAATTGTAATCTTAAGGCTATCCTCTTTCTATGTTCTAAATGTAAAGGAGCAGAATCATGAGATATGAAATACTTGAGATTTAGGTACCAAGAGTCAATTGAACTAGATGTAAGATATTTTTCAATAATTTGTATTTCTGCTTGATCTTCATTTTGTGACTTATTTATGACTATGAATCAATTGATTCAATGACTAAGTTTCACAACCCTTTACCTCTAATATTTTTGATAATTTCATCTCTAGGTTGTATTTTTGGATAGTAATTATCTATTTAGCTCATTTTTCTCCTAAATATTTCTAAATAAGAAAGTTACATCAAAGGATAAGGAACAATCACCTTAGTATATGGTTTCAAAAGGAAATTCTTAAAATGTTTTACTTCTTTGAATACAAGATAGACATGTTTTTCAACATCAAAACAGTTCAATTTGGCCCCTTGAGACCCTATACTCATGAAGGAAATTGGAACTTCAATATTTTGACCATCCTTCTGAGTGAGGATAGTAGAACAAAATAGGTAAAAGGAAAAGGTGTATAAAATAATACCCTTATTAAAATAGGAGATATCAAATCCAGGGATTGAATAAATTCCTCTTTAGTAGATCATAATTATTCTTTTTCAAGATTGTTCCATTTAAAAATAGAATTTTTCTTAGTCAAGTTTTGGGGAGGCCTGACTATCTCTGCAAAACTTGAGGTAAAATGTATGAATTTTTTTATTAGTCCCAAGAAGGTTGCATTTAACTTTTATTGTGTGGAAGAAAATTTATGATATAGCTTTGATTATTTTGGGTTCAATAAAAGTTCCAAATTTAAAAACAACAAATCCTAGGAGTTTCGCTTTGGTTAAAGGGAAGATAGTCTTCCTCAAATTAAGAGATTTTTTGTATTTCCTACAGTGATAAAATTTCTATTTACGATGGTGAATGCGATCAGATCTATTTCCAAAATAGAAATTAATATCATCAATATGGATGAACACTAATTTATTAATCAACCCTTGAAATGTGATATCCATAGGCTTGTTGGAATGCGGCACCACATTGATTAAGACAAGGGAATTTTCTTATATGTGTAAGTGCCTCATTTTGGTTAGAAGGTTGTTTTCAATTGATCATATAGTGACATTAAAAGGGTATTTTAGCCTGAAAATCCATCAAAAATACACATCATATTTGATCCTACAATGGACTACAAAATCTGTCCCATGGGAGGAAGTGGGAAGGTGTCTTTTTTCAAAATATTTATTTAGGTTTTTTAATTCAATGAAAATTTGGATGTCTCCATTTTTCTTCCTAAATGGTACCATATTAGATAACCATTTTGAATTCCTAATTGGGAATATAATTCTTCCTTTCAGTAATTTGTTTCATTCCTTCTTGATTTTCAATTCTAAGTGAGGATGTATTTTCTTTAGTTTATGTTGAACATGTTTACTATCGGATTTTAGTAGGATGGTATGTTGAATTAGAAGTGTTGTATATTTTTAGAGCACCATATGTCCATGTGAACACATTTTTGTATTTTTTTATAAGTTGGATAAACAAGCTTTGTTTCGAAGGGATACAATCTAATCTAAAAATACTTTTTGAGGATTATCTTTGGAACCGAGATTGATAATTTAAAAATCCATTGAAGAGATATTGGTTTTGCAATTAGGTGGCACTTTAAATTTATCTTTCAAATCATAAAAATTCTCTAGTCTAAATACAGATTTTGGAATAAAATTTTTCAGGTTTGGATTCAAAATCAAATGAAGGTTGATTGTTCTTGTATTGTTTTGTTCGTCATCAATTATAGAATTAGAATAGGTGTCTTCCTAGGTCAGGAAGTTTATAATTTTCACATCATCATTGCAGACTCTCTAGATTTTAATAGTTTTAGGAACTGAGATTCTGAACAATAATTGAATTGAAAATCTATCATTTTAAAATTGTTTAGATGGGATAAGTTTTGAGGCCATATTATCCAACAAAACTAAATCTAATTTACGAGTTCTAGGTATTGACATGATATTGAAAGTACTAAAATAAGATATCAAATTCTAAACCATATGTTGAGAATTCCTAAGGTGTTTGGAAACACAATGAATGGTATTATGCGCCTCTCTTATGACAATTTTGGAATCATCATATAATTTAATTTTCTTCACACCAATATCCATTTCTTTCTTTAAACCTTCAATTGAGCCCTCATATTTAGTTTCATTATTAGTGCATTGAAACTTTAACCTACAAGCCAACATGGTTTTGTTCCAATTAATATCCTGGATAATGCAACCTAATCCAACTCATTCACCATATTTATATCCATTAAAATGTAAAGTCCAAACATGCTTATTTACATATAATTATCTATTTTCAAAATTAAACTCTACACATTTGGACAAATTATTTTGAGAAATTTCTCAATTCCAATTAATATCATGGATAATGCAATCTAATCCACCTCATTCACCATATTTATATCCATTAAAATGTAAAGTCCAAACATATTTATTTACATATAATTATCTATTTTCAAAATTAAACTCTATGCACTTGGACAAATTATTTTGAGAAATTTCTCAATCTCAAATGGTGTACCTTAATATTTTAAAGGCAAATTCTTTGTGGTAAAATCCCTAAAATATGAATCAACATAAAAATTTCCAATGATAAAGTTTGAAAATAATACTTGTTAATTTTCTCCATTGATTTCGGTTACACTATATTTCATATGTATTTCATGCTCTACCTCGATTTTATTGGACTTGCCATTCTATGGTAGCCACAAATGAGACTAGTAAATGGCAAAGTATCCATTTAGCTTCTCAGCTAGTCTTTAGTCTCTACTTAAAAGTAGACTATATGATTTTGGAATGTCATAAATTATTATGTTGATTATGTAGTGAACTTAAGGATTAGAAGATAATGTAATCAAAACATTCTTTATTTCACCCAAAATGTTGACTCTTGACCTATCAAATTGTATAATTTGAGTAATAAACTTCATGGGTCCAAAATTTAATTTCATACTGGATATGGCATTATATTAGATGAAACACCTGAATCTAATATATAATATTGTACATTTCAATTAAATATATCAAAGGTTAACAAGAAAAGAGGGGTATGGTAAGTGGACTTTATACCAATCAACACATCACTTGCATTTGTTTTTCTATCTCGCATTAAAGATGAACTAGAAACATATTTCCCCTTGTCTTTGACTGTGGGAGTAGAGGTTTGACCTAGAGCATTCTTAATATCTAAAGATTTGGATAATTTTTTATTTTTTTTCTTGAGATTTGATCATTCGAAGAAATATATATTTTCTCTTGTTCACTTCATATCCGTTATAATCTAATGATCACACACAATGAAGGTCCCAATAATTGTTTTATCTGAAGGTTGTATTTTCGGTGCAGAAGTAGAAGGAGGATTCGCAGAAGCAGAATGAGGATTTGGTGCAGTAGATAAATGTCCTTTCAACTATTTATTCGTCGTCATCTATAACTTCAAGCTTTTGCTGACTACTCTCAGCATCATAATATTTTTTTCTTCTTATTCTGGTTCTTCCTCGTCATTCTTAGTAGAATAATTCAGAATCGTTAATTATCGTTAACGAGGAGGATCGTTAATTATCAAAGGCCTAATAGGTATCCTAGAAGATGGCCCTTTTGATACACTATATTTAAGATCAATAATATCATTAACGTGTCTTTCCACTAACTTGTGCAAGCTTTCCATGCACAATGCCTCTTGTGTTTTATTTAACTTAAGCTAGTTTTTTAGAATTTGAAAATATTTTCCTATCCTCCATAGGTGATTTAGTATCAATTCTCATCATTTCTCTCTCAACCTCTGGATTCTCCTAGATAGTTTCATATTTTTTTTTTTTTTACTCTTAACTAAAATGGAAATTGACGAGGAAAGAGCGGTAGTATAAAATTCAAGAAAAACATATATTTCAAGTGGGGATTTTATTCCATAATGGTTAGAAAAATTGATTAAAATATTATCATGTACTGTTATATTATCACCTAATATATACAGCGTTTTTTTTCCTCTGAAAAAAAAAAGAAAAATTGATTAAAATATTTGATTTTTTCCTTTTGTTTCATTTTTACCTTAGAAATTTATATAACTAATGTGGCAGATGATTTATTATTATCAATTGTTTTCATCAAAGCTTCTTCAAACAAACTCAATCTAATTTGTTATAGGGGTATTTGGAAATGCAAAGTACCATATATAAGCTTTTCATTCAAAAGTAAAAGGGAACTTATGATATACAACATCTTCATTTTGTATGCCCATAAGATTATTTTTCAACACAAATGAATTAATATGATTTTCAAGTGATTTTTACTTATCATGATAAAATTTGAGAAGGAACTTCTCAAGATGTTCTAGTAAATCACGTTAGACACCAAGTACTCTAACAACACATAAGGTTAACCAAGGTATTCTTGGTTATTGTTATTGTTAAAACCCAACCATTGAAAAAATGAATGACGATGATTCAAAATTGGAAGGTAGTATGTGATATGGGGGACTATCAATAGGAATTGATATTGGTGGTGAATCCCGTGGTAAGACGAGTTCTCTTTCTAATTATATCATTTTTTATACTATTCATCCCAATTGAATAGGGAATTGGTTCTTGTAGAGAAAGTGATTTTAGATGTCTCTTTAGCTTTTGATTTTACTTCTAGCTATTGTATAGTATTTAACTAATTCCTAATCTAGTTGTATTTCTTAGTATTTGGTTGAAACTCCCAATTGTCTGCATTTGAGAGGTATAATGTTTGAGAGGTTTCCTTGGTGATTTTAGGATTTTTAGTCTCTTATTATAAAATTTTATATTTCTCTAAATATTATTGAACATGTGATTCAGGAAAATTTAACACTTGTTCACTCACTGAGGGTGGAACACCAAGTTATAGGGTTGACTAAATAACTAGAGAACCTTGGCTAGAACTAACTTCTGAAGCAAGATTTAAGGGAACTTAAGTCGACACTCATGGATCTTACATTTGTGATATTTATGTGTCATTCATTATCATAGGCCCTCCTTCTAGTGCCAAAATTGTTGATGCCTCTAAAAAACCTAACTCAACAATTAGGATCACAACCTGATCAAGACCCCAATTAGGCTTATACTCATTTATTATGGTGATTTACATCAGCATGTGTGCCCAATTGTCACTAAGGGGATTTTCGATTCAACAACTTTTTTTATCCAATTTTGATTTATGTTGTGCCTAAGATGCAATAACAATGAACTAATTTAATATGAAAATTAAACTACTATTCCTAGCCAAAACTAAACTATCCTAAGAGCAAGTTTTAGTGTTTAAATATGAGACATGAAATATGATTGTTTAATTTTCAAATAGTTTTGAAACCTAAACAGTAAATTGAGTAGTCAATAGAACTCATTTATTTAAATAATTATTTCTAAATTATCATATTTATGGGGCATATCAATCACAATTATGTTCAATCAAAATGGAACATAAACCGATACAATTTGAATTTTGAGACAATAATGCATAAAAAAATAGAGCAATTGTTTTTTTTTTTTAAATCATGTCACTAAAAGAAAAGGAAAGTAATGGAAAGATAGAATAATCCTCTTTCTGTATTCAAAATTTAATAATAATATCAAATAGTTCAACACATAAATAAGTCACCAACGTCCTCATCTTCTATTCTTCAAAAGGGACTTGACGATAATGTACATAGTGTGGTATTTATAATTTCCAACCCCTCTCTTAGTTGGAAAAATCATATTTATACATGAAAGTCTTAACCAAGAAACAAAACTTGTCTTAATTTAGTATCATTGACTAAGGAAACCAAACATGTCTAAACTAAAGAAAACAATTGCATATTTTAAGGATTTTAGGTGCCTTCTTGACTTATTGAACTCTGCTTCTCAACCTCATCAATATATGATTACCACCGGGATTGGAACTATTGTTGGTGAGTGACTTTAACTAGATTTGGTGCATCCAAATTAATCTAATAGGAATAAAATTTACTAATGATGGTTATGATATCAATTTTCATTTTTGGAATGAGATTTTTTATTAATATAACATAGATTGAGGGATGAATCATAAATCAATTGATGTCTTACTATATCCAACTATTGAGACACTGTAGATGATTGTAAATGTCCTTTTTTGTTGTTGTTGGATGTTAGTGATACATGAATCACTGAGCAATCCTTATCCAAATAACTGGATCTTGGGAATGTCAAAGTCGATGATAATGTCCTCTAAATTTTCCCATGCATTGGAACCCAAAGCTATTTCACTTTTAGTTAAGCCCTGGCTATGAATTAACTTTTCAAACTAGTCTTCCAATGCAATTCACATTTTCAGTTTTGTAATCTTTGAAATCCTTGATAAAATAATCAAAGTTGTTTGATCTTTCACTTGCTAATTATTAAGATTTTGAGAAATAATTTTTTCTTACTTGAGTTCCATTAGTTTTTTATCAATAATGGTTGAGAACTTACTAAGAGTCATATGAAATTATTGAATTTTGTTGAGTTGCTGATAAAATTCTTGTTGAGACTTCCTCATTTGTTTATTCAATTTAATTGAATATTTTTTAAGAAATTCAAAATTGAACCTATTTTCTTTCAATTGTTTTATCTGAGCATATAATTGATCAATCACACCATTATTTTATACTATCAAAATAGTATTAAAGTTGGTAAATTTGTATTGTAATTGTGAATTTTACTCCTTGAATTGTTTATTCATGTATTTTATCTTCATTTAATGTTGTTTTTGTTGTATTATATTTTTTTGTTGGTATTCTTTAGTTCTCAAAGATTTATGTTGCTACAATTTAGTTTTTAGGTCTTCGTTCCTTTCCCTTATTTGTTCAATGATATCCTTTAAGTTCTTTACATGTCATTTATTTTCATGTGAAAAAGTTCCCATAGAGTTTGTCACTTCATTAACAAATTCCTCCTTACTGAATTTAGAAGCATCCCAGATGATTTCTTGTTTGGTAGGGGATGCTTGCATCTCCCCTACCTTCCGCTTTTTGCTCTTCCCTTTCACAATTTCTCTCTTTGCATTCTTGAATAAGTATTCATTAAAGGATATTTCTTCTTCTTCAATAGGTTCAATATCTTCCACATGAACTATTATGAAAACAATAATACCTAGATAAACATTTATAGGTGTTTTAATGATAATATCTATTGTGATAGCACTTGTATCTTCTTCAATTTTTTCTTAAAATAAGGAGATTAAAATTTAGAAATAGGTTATACTTGTGGTTGTGATTTTGTAACTGGTTTTAATTGTATCACTTAAATTTCTTCAGGTTCTCGCACTTCTAGAAGACTTTTTGTTTAAATTCATTTTATTGGCATTCCTGAAAAATGTGTCTCCTCTTATTATATTTCTTGTGACTTTACTAGATATAATTGAATAGACTCAAATAATGAAGGCTCTAAAAATATTTTTCTAATTTGTATAAATTCCTCCTAAACAAATGATTCACCCTATGGTTGAATAGATAAAAATTGATCAATTTGCATGGATTCATGTTCATTAAACTAATATGTTTATCCAACACCAGAATCGTAACCCAAATCTTGAACTCTTCACCTTTGAAAGGTTAAGAAATCAGTTTTTTTGAGGTCTCCTATCAATTATTGAATTTTAGTTACTTCCTCATAAGGTCTAGCTCTTTGAAACAATTTATCAAAGGGTGATACTCCATCAATATAAATTATGAGACCCTTTTGAGTTTTGCAATGATTCTGAACAATTTTCATGGGATCATGTTTCTTTAATGCAATAAAAAATATGTTTAAGTAATTTTAAAGTTCTTACCTCTTATTTGGCATGCTTGACATTTCCAAGGGAATTTAATATAAGGGCCAACCTTTCTTGGTCCATCATGTAATGACTTGGAAATACTTGTGGAGAGGATTTCATAGACTATTTATTTGAGGGAAAGCCTATCTGGGATATATCTTGGGAAGGCATGAGGGGGCCCTTCATAGCCATGGATTCTTTTGTAAGATAAAGTTTCATCTATAAACCATTCTCTAATTGGGGTAATTTCTTTCATGAATTCTTCAGTAAACTTGGAGGGCGGGCTACGAAATAATATCTAGTGTAAAGGAATCATGAAATTATTGAAAATTTCATAAAAATAGCTAATTTCTTTAATGTCCCATAGTTTGGAACAATATATATGAATTGGATCATAATTAGGTTTCCAACTCCATTTCATCAAAGGGAAGAGTATATTAGCACAAATTTCATCTAACATAAATGTTGAAATGAATAATTAGGGTACAAAAGTTGGGGGAACGTTTAATAGATTTCATATCTATCTCTTAAAATTATTTGAAAAAATAGTTTCTCACTCAAATATTTTACCTTTCTCCATTTCCTAATGTAATAAGGGGACCCATTATGTTCAAAATAACAAGGATTTATGTTCCCCATGTAGTTTTAAAATAAAATAAATAACAGCTACAAGGGAAATTTTCATGTGATAATGGGATATAGGTTCTTTTCTTTGATTCTAAACGCATCATCATTTACTCACCACCCTTGAATTGGAGTTTCCATATCTAAATCATTTTTAATACATTTATTTGTAACAAAATCCTTAAGGAACTCTCTATCATATTTGAGTTCACGAGCAGGTAACTTATACAGAATTTGTAAATCCTCAAGCCAAAATGATATTATCACTTCTCCTTTATCGTTTAGGGTAGTTCGGGTTTTCACATCAAAGTGAGTGAGGGTCCAATGCATATTGTTTATGTATTGTATTCAAGTAGGCTTGTTTGAAATCTTGTAAATTGATGACCTTCGAAGACCAATGTACGTGTTCTCATATTCTTGGTATTCATCATTGAAGTCTCCCTACTAAATGTAGTCGAACATCTCACCCCAACTCATGGAATTTCTACTGATTTTGTAAGAATTTTCAAAAAAGAGAGTTTAATTTGGATTAATGTCTTCATCCTCCAAAGGGTCAATCACCTTTGGTTGCTTTCCGGTTTTCTTAAGAGGCATTTTGGAATCTACAACAAAATTTAAAACTTGCATTAGATAAAAATTCTCTTAACGTAGAAATAACCAATAGCGAGGATCTCAACCAAGGTCTTAAAGAGATTGAAAATACCAATAGTACACACCCAAACTATAAACGATTAGTGGGTTGATCCATGAACGTGTTGGCATTATGATGCATGTTTTGTCCTTAATGGAAACCCACTTGTAATAGAACAAATATATGGTAACCAGATGAGTTCACAGATCTGTTTAGAGGTGTCAAAGTGATGGAACAAAATAATAGATGATGGGACAGAGGTTTGCAGGTTAGAGACAAAAGTTTATGAGAGTGAATATTTGAATAAATATACATGGGTTAGGTGAGTCCAAGTCACGTACACATGTGGATATGACGAAGAAAATTCGCGTACATGTTGGCGCACTATTTTATTAATACCAAGGGTATTAACCATGGTATTAGCCCACAATATTGAGCAGATTAATAGCTATTTGATCCCGAAAAATATTACTACCGACACTAGTGTGGTTTTGGCTCATGGTATTAGCTAAGTCTCAAACTATATAAGGAGATGACGATCAAAGTGCTACGTGTGCATGAGTAATACTTTTTTTTATGTATGCTTCAATCTAAAGTATATTTTCATTCTATGGGCTAAAATTGATAAGTTGATATGAAATAATCATGCACCGATAAATACAAGGATGGATCAGGATCATGAGACCTAAAATGACTTTCCATTGTATGATTTGCTCATGGATTGACTAGAACTATGCCTTGATGCAAGTTTTTATCTTTGAACGTTATGATCTGAGTCTGTCTAAAGTTTTGAAGGGCTACACAGGTCAAAATTTGTGGATTTGTATGCATGTTGGACTTGGTAAATTCACGTATACACGCGGATTAAATTCATTAAAATTATGTACAAAAAGGGAAGGGTTTATGATTTTAATCTGACTGGTCAATCTGATTAGTGTTGCTGTATTTTTTTTTGTTTGTCAATGATGTCTTCATGTCAATCTAGGTTTAGTGACAATGTGTGAAGTAGAAATGTTTGAGTGATGAAGTTGAAATTGGGTGCATGTTGATTGGTTTAAAAGGATACTTGGTTCTACTAACTGTATGAGGGTTCAGAGATCTGTAATATAACACAATATTTTAGAATGTCTCTATCCAATTCTGTGACTGATTTAGAGTAACAATTTCAGTACTTCATATATTGAAATTTGTACGTTGGTTGCAGTACAGAAAAGTGTGTATACACGCGGGTTGCCTTAAGTGAAGTAGCGAATAAATTTTGATATATGAATGTTCGAGGCTGCAGTTGATTCAATGTGTTGATACAGTATTATGGGTTTAGTTTTGATAATCTAGTCACAGTGAGCTCTCGGTTTTGTTTGATTTAAGTTGATGATTGGTCAAGTGATTGTTTTCTTCAGTGGTTGCTTTAGTATTTGCATGATTCATTGATTGATTGGTTCAGTGGTTGTTTTCAGTAATTGGGTGAATTATTGGGGTACAATGATCAATTTCAGTTTTTATATTGGGCTTATATGATGGGTTCAGCATGAATTATTTGATGACAAGTGGCTTACAAGTTGTGATGTATTGAAGCAGGTGGATCCAGTGTGAAATTTTATGAAACATGGTCCACGGTGGTACTGAAGGTTGGAGCTTTCAGTGAGGGGGTCATAGCTCCCTTCTAGTGGATGCTCATAAACAAGATCAAGGGGTCATATCTCCCTTATAGTGGGTGATGGGAAACGAGATTAGGGGGTTGGAGCTCCCTTCCAGTGGGTGTTGGAGAATGAGTGAATGTTGTAGCCTTCTGTAGGTGGGTGCCTGCGTGATGGTATGATTTTTCACTCGTACAAGATTGTAAGCAGTTTTCTGTGTAATAAATATTAAATATGGAGATGACAACGGTGGTGGTTTTATCCCATAATGGGTTTCCACCTTAAATCCTAGTGTTCATGCGTGTTGCTTATGTGTGATGGTTTACTCTTTTCTTACTACTCATGTTTACTGCTTATTAATGTCTGATGAATCAATGATGCACTGGTTTAAGTCAAGTAATTGAATATTTATTTGAATTATAAGTTTACTAGGCATGCGCTAGTTTCCTTAATAACAGTCATGTACATACGCTAGTTAGCTTGAATAAAGTCACATACAAAATTTAGTTAAGAAAAATAAAATTTTGTGTGAGTTTTTAAATATTGATTCACCTCCACCCCCCTGCTTAGTATTTTTCCCAACAATTGGATTCAGAGCAGGTCCTTCAGTCGAAGCTTGATCGCTTGAAGGAATATCTACCAAGATGAGCAATCGAGACAAAACAACATCTATCAGACAAATACTCTTCAACGGAAATAATTTATTTTTCTGGAAGACAAGAACAATATCTTATCTACAAGATCTTGGAGAATATTTTTGGGAAATTGTTGAAGGAGGTTACCAGTATCCACTCGCAGTTCCCACAAATGCACCAGAAAAGAAGAAATATGAAACCAATGCAAAGGTTGTCAATGTCTTATTGGGAAGCCTGACAAAATCAGAATTTGTCAAATTTATGCTATTAAATTCTGCAAAGGAAATATGGGACAAAATCATACAAATCTATGAAGGAGATGACAAGGTAAAAGTGCTAAACTCGAAACTCTCAGAATTCAATATGAAACTCTCAGAATGCATAATGATGAAATTATTGCATGTTTCTTTCTACATATAGATGAAATTGTAAATCGCATGAGAAATCTAGGTGAAGAAATAAAAGACCCAACTTTAGTAGAGAAAATCTTAATATATCTAACTTCTAAATTTGAGTCAAAAGTATTTGCCATTGAAGGGAAGCATGATATGCAGACTCTTACTGTTGTTCAACTTCATGAGATCCTGACTGTTTTTGAAATGATAAAAGGAGGTCCCTTAGAAATCATAGAAGCCACATTTAAAGCAAGTGCAAAAGGAAAGGAAAAGGAAGAACACAAGGAATCAGGTTACATATCAGAAGAATATGAGGTAAAATTTGTAAAGAAACTTCAACTTGGCACCAGAAGGTTCATAGGTAAGCTTCCATTCAAGTGTTTTTCTTGTGGTAGAGTTGGTCATTATGCTGCTAAGTGTCCTTATAAAGAAAACCATGACAAGGGGAAGGATATTGAAAAAGGAAATAGGAGGCAGTTGGATAATAGGAAAAGTTACTATACTCATGAATATAATGATGGTTTTTCAAATAGTGAAGAAGGTGAATCCGATCAAGATCTTAAATTACATATGTCATTTGAAAGAAGTTCTAATGATTCTGATGAAAAATTTGTTGATGCTTTAGAGGAAAAGGATTTTTCATTGAAGAAATAACTCAACTTAAAGTATGCTTAGAAGAAAATAAAATATCCATATATGCCTTAAAGAATCAACTCAAAGAAAAGGAGAATCATAATGAGAAGTTATAATGTGAAATAGTAAGTCTAAGAAAGGAACTCAAGAAGATAAAAACTCTAAATCTTAGATTTGCTAAAGGATCTGAAACCTTAGATGAAATTTTCAAGGTTAAACGCTCTCCTCTTATGAAGACAGGTCTTGGATAGAATGGAGAAACATGAAAGACAAAAAAATCTTTAGCCAAAACCGGAAGGTATCTAAATGCAACAAAATCCAATCAGCAAAGCTTCAACAAAATAATAAAGATACTTTACAGGTAAATCATGTCTACTATAATCCAACGATGAACAATAACAAAAGCATAAATCAAAATGTAAACAACACTAGAAGATTCTACGATCACATAAATCTCTACTTTAATGGGCAATGCTTCTCATGTCATAATTTTGGTTGCAAGGCTGCTCAATGTGTTGCATACAGAACCATCATGACTAGAGAAGAAAGAAAACAAAGGAATGATACACGAATCAAGAAGAACACCTATAATAATTTCTTTCCTCTTAAATATGAAATTGCATGCTCATTTTTCAATAACTTTGGAAATGAGGAATCTGAATGTACGAGAAAATTACAACCAACATCTCAAAAGGAGAAAATATCAAAAAAGTTTAAGGTATGGAAAATAAAGGACTTAGAATCTAAAAGTTTTGGTATACCATTGTATGTCGAAGGTCAATAGAATCAATGGTAAATTGATAGAGTATGCTCAAAACACATGATAGGTGATAAAAATAAACTCATTTCTTACAATACATTAGAGAAAGAAAAGAATTTTACTTCTAGAAATGACTCACATGCTATATTTAAGGGTAAAGGATCTATTTTTCTAAGAGAAAAGGTTAAAGCTAGTAATTTTATGTATGTTTATGGATTATAACATAACTTTCTAAGTGTTTGCCAAATGTGTGATTAAGAAAATGAGGTTGTTTTCAGATCAAAATAATATGTAGTTCGTGAACTTGACATTGGAAATACCATAATAAAGGGAACAAGAACTCCAAGTAATATATATGTATTGAAAGGTGGCCAAGAACAATTTTACTTAGAAAAAGCAGAGGAAAACTGGTTATGGCATAGAAGGTTGTGACATCTAAGCTTCTCTCAACTACACAAATCAAGCAAGCTCAAAATTGTTCGTGATTTTCCCAACATCACCCTTCCAGAAAGTACCATATGCAAGTCATGTCAATTCGGTATGAAAACCAGGGTTTCGTTCAATTCCAAAGAAGGATCATCAAGTAAGCCTATTGAACTTATACATACTTATTTATGTGGATCAGTAAGGAAAAAGTCACCTCGAGGATAATAATATTATATCTTATTTATTGATGAATTTTCTAGAATGTGTTGCACTGGTTTATTAAATCACAAAGATGAAGCATTTGATATATTCAAAGTATTCAAATAATTAGTTGAAAATGAGTTAGATATAAAAATAAAATGTCTTCGATCTGACCAAGGAGGAGAATACATATAAGATGAATTCTTTGATTTTTGTGAACAACATGGCATAAAAATATAATTTTCTGTAGTCAAAACTCCTCAAAAAAATGGTGTGGCAGGAAGAATGAACACAACAGTTCAACAAATGGCTCATTTTATGCTTCATGAGTCTGGAACTCCTAACACCTTCTGGGGTGAAGTAGCACATATTGTTGTAAATATTCTCAACAAAGCTCATGCTCCTGTAAACAGTGATAAAACTCCTTATGAACTTTGGTATGGTAAGCCTCCTACTGTAAAGAACTTTAGAGTCTTTGGAAGTAAATGTTTCATAAAAAATAATGATGAAAAACTTGGTAAGCTTGAAGCTAGGGTTGATGAAGTAATTCTTATTGGTTACTCTTCTAGAAGAAAAGGATACAAATGTTACGATAAGAGACTTCGGAAAATTGTTTAATATATTGATGTTCTGATTGATGAAGCAAGCACAAATCTAAAAAATGTAACAAAAAAAAAATAGGATGATGATGATGATGATGATGACTACTTTCCTACATCAAATTGAAATGATATAGAAGAATAAACTAATGAAGTTGTAGAAGAAGACAAAGCTGATAAATAAAAGGCTCCATCTAGATATGTTCAAAAGAATCATCCAGAAACTCAAATTCTAGGATAAAATGAATATGGGGTACAAACAAGAAGAACACTTGTAGGATCTCCTAGTTATATAGCCTTATTATCCACCATTGAACCATAAAATGTAAATAAATCTAGTAAAGATTAATGTTGGGTTAAGGCCATGGATGAAGAACTTGATAAAATTGAAAATAATAATACATGGGAATTGGTTCCAAGTCCTCGTGATAAAAATGTTATTGGGAAAAAATGGATATTCAAAAATAAGGTGAATGAAAATGGAAAAGTCATTAGAAACAAAGATGGACTTATTTATAAAGGTTATGCTAAACAGGAAGGTATAGACTATTAGTTTCTATGAGTCACCAGTGATCAAATTTTCTCTTTTAGTATTGTTGGATGTATTTGGTCAAATTTTTGAATTTTCAAATAAATTTGACATGTCTTTTTATTTTCAAATGAGTCTTGAGTCATGTCCTAGGTGTTACTACTACTCCCTCCATTTTCAACGTCATAAAATGTCATCATGGTTATGTCATAATTCCTTATGATAGGTTATTAAATGAGAGTCTTGGTCATAATTTTGGTCATTAATTCATTCACATGCATACTTAAAGGGTTCGAATATCCAAAGCATGGTTAAGGTATGCATTAGGTGTCATCATTTGCTCATGTCATCAAAATACATGGGAGGCATGTCATTACCATTGTCACCATCATGGGAGTTATCAATTAGGGATAAGTTTTTTAAAAAGGTATCAGAGGTACATTCAACCCACATGGAGATGTAACATTTCCAAAAAAAGAAATAAAGTTGCAGTACACTACTTCATCAAGTCAATTCTCAAATGGACATGTGATGTCACACCATCACCAAAGAAAAAAATGACTTTCAAGCAATAAAAGGACCATACAAGCATTCAAAAGCTCCATTCCATCCTCCAAGAATACTTATCCACCATTTTGCTTCATCTCAGCCATCAAAACCTTGAATTTTTCATCACCAAACCCTTGCCATCAAGTACGTTGCGTTTCTGCATCAGCATGTTGTGCTTCTGGAGAAGACGTTGCATTTTTGTGTTTGGAGGTTAAATAAAGCAACAATAGGTTTCATTTCTCATTATACAAGCTTCAAAGACTCTTAAGAAATTAAGTAAGCCCTTCATCACCTCTTTGAGTAGTCATTCCTCACAAAAATTGAATAGAATCCCTCTCCTAGGGTTTTGGTGCGCTAGTTTATTTGCCACCAATTTTAAGAGGAACAAGACTACCATAGCAGGGATGGAATTCTTGGTCTCAGCAAAAATCATAGCATTAGCCACAGGGATCCCCAATAAAGGAGGAATATGGTTTAAAGGAATGGATTTGGACATTCAAAACTACATAATTTTTCTCAAGCCACAGTACAAAGAAGCTCCCTCTCATGTCTTCCCTAGTAGACAATTGTTAGATAAATACATTCCTTTGATCAAGACGATAATGAAATATTTCAGTTGTGAAGGTAGGTTTAGTATGTTTTATCAATTCAAAATTATATTGTTGATGCACTTAACCTCTATTAAACCACTGAATCTACCTAACGACCTGTTTAGAAGTATTGCAAATATGGTTGAGAAAGTTCAAACTAAAGGGAGAGATCATTCAACTAGCTTATTCCATCATGCCTTGGCCAAATTCATAGTTTTGCATCAGCTCACACAAGCCAATATGTCTTGGGAGGCATTTTTGGAGGCAAAAACTCTTTTTCCTATGTCTCCCCATTCTAAAAGCATCAACACTCCTACATCATCTAGGCCACAAAAAGCTGATCCATCTAGCATACCTTCAGTGAAAAAAATATAGCCTAGGGCAGAGGTTTCTCAAACCTACAAGAAGGGGAAAATATTGGTTGATGCCTCTGAGATAGCTAAAGACATGCGTACACCTAAACCTATGACTAGGTCACAAGATAGAAGAATTCCTAAGGAAGCTATAGTTGAATAAGTTCAGGGAGAAGCTATGGAGCAATTACCTAAGCATGGAAATGAGTCACGCTTACAGCATAATGATGAAGAGATGCATCATGAAGAAGAAATACTTGACCATGGAGATAAGTCAATTGCATACATTATCAAGGAACAAAAATAAAAAATCAAGGAACTACAATATGATCTCTCAAAGGAAAACTGTATGGTGGCCTTCTTGAAACAAAAAAATAGGCACTTGAAAATGAACTTGATGTAGCATTGTACCTCACAAGAGCCTCCATCATCCAACAAATAAGTTGAAGAAAAAGGTAAGGCGGTGATAGATGTAGATCAGATTGAATATAGAGTTATTCAGAGGCAACTAAGGAGATCTACGACAAGATCATTAGCAAAGAAGAAAGAGAAAGACAAGCAGCCATCTCCTCCTCAAGCTCATGACACCATAGCTGCTTCACAACCTCAAGATACTATATTTGACCCCATAAGTGATGAGGATGAGAAAGGTAGAGATTATTTTCTTGACAAAATGAATGTGTATTTGGAAAAGCTACTGGAGAAGGAAAATAGAAACACTACCATGCAGAGGCACATGGCAAGGCACTATTACACAAGAAATCTGATTTGCAATAATAGGGTTAAGAACATGAAGAAAAAGCTCAAGAAGGCCCTAAGAAAGCTCAAGAAGAAGGGTAGACTTAAAATATTGGCTGATGCATCCTTAGTTGCTTGAATTCATGACTGAAAAATTCAAAGGGAGATAATTTTGGGAAAATTTTGATCATTTTTTAGTTTTTGGTAATATAGGTAAAATAGGTGCACAGAAACGCAACATGGCCACACTGCACTTTTTCTCAGAGGCTTTAAATGACAAACGGTAAGCATGTGCAGGTGTATCTTGACTTGTACATCTTAGAAATCCACTTTGTGTCTCTTGTCAACTCATAAATTTGCAGGAAAAGGTAAAAAAAAAAAAAAAAAAAAAAAAAAATTCATACTTCTGCCACTGTTTGGAGGCACATGCTCCGTTTCTGGAGTAGTTGTGGTATAGGTGTCTTGGAGATGAGTTTTTTCTAGTTTCAAGCTTTAGTGATATAGAGTACATCCCCAGATACAAGTACCAGTCTTCAATTAAGCTTAAAAATTCACCAAAGGCATCCAAATCATCCTCCAAATTTCGCTACGCTTCTCCTAAATTTCACTACGTTTCTAAGAGAGCACGATGCGCTTCTAGGTTTGAAGACTTTTCTAGACATGTGGAGGTAAAAGGTTGAATTTGACCTATGTTACAGCTATCTCATGAGTTTTTTTATGCTTAATGAGCATATTTATAGTCTTCCTTGTTAAAGGATCTTGTGTTTAGTGACTTGAGACAAAGACTCAAACTTGTTAGTTAGAAAAGGGGAAGTTGTTTCTAATTCTCTTAGAAATTAGGTTATGAGTCATTAGGTGCATTAATTATTTGTTTTGGATCAGGTTTTGGTCCATAGAGGTGGCATCTTGTTTATTTTTCTATATGTACTCAAATTCAACTCATTTTGAGGATTGGATACTTGATAATCATAGTGTGGAGCTTGTGTACACCATTTTACAATGATATAAAAGGCAATTGCATAATTATATTGAGATTATTATAGTATTCTTATTGATAGTGTTTCTTCATAGTTTTATCATCAATCTAAATGTTTATTTCTCCTTACAACCATATGTATTATTTGATGTGATAATCTCGTTAGTTTTTAAGAAGAACTCATAAGTTGTTATGCTTTGTTAAGATGAGATCTTCATGTTTGTGTTTCATTTCTTCCTATGAATGAATTCTTAGCCATATGCTCATTTTGATCCTTCATTTTTCAACCTGTTGTGTAAATCAACAAACCACATTAGTTTAAGCCATAGTTACTTTAAGAAATAATTGGGACCCTTTTAAATTTTAGAGTTTGAACAAATAAAACCTTAGAATATTTATTTTTATAGGAATAGGGGTTAAAAAAAGATGAAAAACTTAAGAATTGGCTTTCCAAATGCTTAAGTAGAGATAAATCACATTTCGCAAAACACAAAATCATTTACATAATGAAAATAATGAGTTAAAACATTTCTGCGATGCAATGAATATTACCAAAATGATTTTATATGAGGAAAAAGCCATATTTTAAAGTTAAATCCAATAAAATATACTGCATGGACCGACTTCAGCCACGTCAAATAAATCGCATTTCGCAAATCACAATTTCTCTTGACACTCATTTTCTCTTGCTCTTACTTGCCGATGCGATAAAGCATATCACATCACATTATCAAAAATAACTCAACCATGCTAATTTTGTTACCTCTCATAATTTCCGATGCGATAAAGCGATCACATCACATATCACATATCCACTCACATTACACAAACACATAGTGCATGTTTTTAACCTCGTTGATATTTTGATTGCGATGACACAATCAATAGAAATGCTAGCTCATTAGTATTTAATGAAGATATTATGCACGAGTCATGATGTAGTGTGATAGATCTTGTTTTAATTGAGAAATGATTTTAATGTCATGATAATCCATATTAGCTATCAATGTCATAAATTAATGGTTTTTATCACCCATACCACCATAATCATTTCCCTGCCATGAGCATTCAATTCATATCCCATCAGCATGCGAAGTCTCATCCATTTGCAATGTTTCTATTTACTACGGTATTTGTGCGTATTGTAAAACTCAAAGGTTCTTACTTCCCACTTACTCTTTCTTACTTATTTACAAGCAAGTTCGAGTAATCAAATTTCTTCTAAAATGTCTAAGACTTTGAAGAAACAAAAGAAGCATATGGCTCATGTTAATCCTGCGCCTACTACTTCAGAGAGAACAGAGATGTTTCCCTTGTTGACATATACGATTTGTGGACCTGAAAGCGGATCTTCTCTATGGGAATCTATGTATAAGATATTTGAAGACAAGAAACCACGCAAAATTCAGAGAAAAGCAACAACAGATGTCCCATATTCTTCTGAAGCTAAAATTGGAGATGTAACCAATTCATTTCTTCATCGAATTGCAACAATGCCCAAGATACTACCATATACTGATATGGTGAGGTGGATTATCGACAACCTTAATATCGGGGACAAAATTTCCTTACCAGTAGAGGAAAAATTATTGGTTCCTTTAAGGTGGAATACCTGAAGAAAATGTACCATCTTCTGGACCCTGATAATATTTATAATAAATAATTCCTTGTGAAATTCGCTAAGGAAAATGAGCTCAAATCAGCGCCAATAAAGCAGTGGAGGAGTAATCCTAACAAACGCAAGAACGATGAAAAGGGTATGTATTCTACTAATTCTCTCGTAAGTCCATATTGCTATATCTCAGCTATGATGTCTAAAATTTTTGGTCAATCAGACACAACTAGATTCTCAGTAGAATGGGTTCCCCTTATGAAAGCAGCAATTGACGCTTATGTTATGGATTGGGGCAGTATTCTTTCAAATAATATTTCCACCCAAATTTTGGAGTACAGAAATAATCGCTCTATCTCTTCTAAAATTTTTCCTCCATTTTACATGAGTGGTTATATTATGGATGCCATATGTTCTACATCAGATTTTCTAGCCATGGGATGGAAATGGACTACCCAAGGTCCCCTTCCCATTCATGCATTTCATAGTATTCTCTAGGAGTCCAAATATTAAAATCATTTTCACAGAATTTTTCATGGAGTTATACTACCCCTTTTTGAAGTTTTTTTTTAATGAGAAAGCCCCCAAACTTTCCAAAGAAGCCCAAGCCAACTTTTCTTCTATAGGAAAGTGGTTTGGTGAGGATTCGTTCACCTATGTACGATTATTTGGGAGCCTATCTCATCGACATGTCTTACCACTGTATGTTCCTGATAAAATTCTCGCAAGAGAAATCACATACCAATTTGTGGGAAATGGTCTCACCATATTTTTGAAAGAAGCCAAGAAGGCATTATGGCCTTCCTTTCCAGTTAACTGTGGTGTGTATGGACTAGACAAATACAAGCATGCTATACTGGAAATTGGTCAAATAGAGTGTTTGAAATTGTTTACAAGTCCAAATAGGCAATATGATCCCCTGAAAGTGGCCAATAACTTCACAACTCAAGTAAAAATCAAACCCTTTGTGCACGAAGATGATGATTTTGATGACTTGTTTGAGTTTGTTGAAAACTATGTTGTAGTTAAGAAGTTATTAAATGTACGCCTTCACCCACCACAACTATTAAAGTTTCATCAATACAGGAACAAGATATTGGAGACAGTTCTACTCAAGATCTTGGATGTCTCTCAAACCATGACTCAGAAAGAAAATGAATCAGTTATTCAGGATATTGAAGTCCTTAATACACTAGATCAAGAAAAGTTAGCTGAAGTTCAAAAAATAGATCTGGATTTCCCCATCAATCTCAAATATGTTTGAAATATTTTGACCTCAAACTCCAAGAAGAACAGGAAGCCATGATTATTGACCAAAATCAGAATTTACAAACTCCCCCTTCTACAAGTCAGGACCCGTTTACTGTTGGGCCCTCTAACAAAATGATAAGCACTAAGAGAATGGAATACATCCCGACCTTCCCAACCCCTAAAATTATTTCAAATATTCAAGAAATACCTCCTTTAGATATATTTTATAGTCCTAGGCACAAAGCAGTTGTTAGTAGGTAGAAGAAAAGGAGAATAACAGAACATACCTAGACTCTCACTCAAGAAGATATGTCAATGGACATTGTTTGGAAAGATATCGAGTCAGATCCTTCATAGGATATACCTCGGTTATCACAATTTGCAGGAGCTTATGCATCTGCAACTATTGACAAGGCATAAAATATTCATCAACTGACAAAGAAAAAAGATGAAAAGATACTTCAACTAGAGACAAAGTTACAAGAAGAAAAGTAGAGTGTTAGCAGCATCTACATGTATAAATTGCACAATTACAAGAGAGCCTACATCAACTGAATATTTAGCATCAAGGTGAAAATAGTTCTAAAGATTATCATATTCATTAATTACAACTCTCCATTGAGAAAATGAAATATGTTCCAAAGATTGATGAATTTAGGAAAAAATATTTAGAAATGAACACCTTATTGGCACAAAAACATGTCATATTTTGTTAGAAATTAACCAACATCCTTGAATTCTGTGAACAAAGTGATTCACTTGTGAATCGAATTGCTGACATGAGAATTAGTTTTGATGATATTGATGAGAAGGTATCCCAATTTGTTAACCGACAGGATTCCTCTGATGGCCAAAAGGCCAGCCTGCCTAGAATTGAAGAATCAAAAAAATAAATATTGTTCACATATTGGGATATAAAACCAAAGAAAGCAGAAAGGGAAATAACTAGAGCTAAAGATGTTGCCACAAACAATATGGAAATTGTTATCCAGAACCTGATCACAGCAAATCTAATACACAGATGTCCTCATAGTGCATTACCCTTGGTAAGAGATTTGACAGGGCAATGGCAGGAAGTGCCAAAAGTGAAAGAGGAGCACATCAATAATATAGAAAATCTAGATTGGGAAAGATACTGGATATATCTAGTGAAGCCTCATAGCCAATGGCTCATGCTTCGTTGTCTTATAGATACATTTTCATACACGCTACCTCCATTATCTGATGTTGTTTTTACTGGACACCTACGCATTAGGCCAGGAAAACCTCCAAAGGTTCAGCCTATGCTTAATATTCTTCAACTCAAGGAGAAAATGGAAGAAGGGACAATAGGACAATCCACCAACAAATCACCCCTTTAATTTTTGTTTCTGTTTTAATTTTTACTTACTTTAAGAAGAGTTATTTGAAACCTCAGTTTTTATTACAATGACTATTTTAAGAATTCTTAGTTTTTTATTTAAACCCCTTCATATATTTTACGAAGGGGTCCTGAAATTTTGAAAAGAAGACTTTACTAATGATGCACTTCTGTACTCTTAAATTTTTCTGAATAGAAAAGGTTGGACCGAGAATTATTTCTCAAATGAACTGAGTATATATATATATATATATATTATGGTACTTTTATCTTATATGTTTCATTTAATTTTTCAAATGAGAAATAGTTCATTGATCTTGTGATGTGTTGTTTTATATATTTGTTTCAATACATTTTGACATCAATTCACTTTTCAACGTGTTATTCTGTTATCATTTATATGTATATGCAATACATGCATTTCATAAAAGTTGTGATATAATCTTCATAAAATTGATTTATTTAACTTCTTAGTTAAATCAATTATCTTATTTGTTTTTCATATCTCTTAATGAATCTATGATCTTTATTTTCACTCATTGAAAGATTATTTCTTTATATCGCACAAGAAAAAAAGTTTCATCTCGTGATAGATAGAGATAGATTTACTTTTTGTTGCAAGCTTGCTTATAATTCAATATATCAAATTACCTTTAGAGATAAAACCACTCATTCACTCCAACTATATTAAATTGGGAAATTGGTCTCACAAATCTAGTCAGAGCCAACATTCCGAAAGGAAAAAGGGTCGATTTTCAAGTCCCTGACTAGGTGGTTTTCCGTTATGTTGTTGTACCGATTTTCAGGGCCTCAACACAACCATATATCACAATGAAATCTCAATTTCACTAAAAATACCTACTTTGCCTCGTTTTTATCTCTGCATTTGATCATTTGAAACCTTGACCTAGTTCCTAGATCTATGATCTTGATCCAACAAACCCCAAATCAAAACCTAATGATCTTATTAACTAGCCCAAAACCCTAAATAGCCTCTAGTAACTTCCATTGGTTGTGAGTGTAATTTCAGGAGAGCCCTCTCTGATTTGGTAGGGATAGATACCAAATCTAAAGATTAGTCTGTGGTTACCCCTTTAGCTTCCTTTCTCAGCCTTGGGAAACTGGAGGGTGATAACATAGACTTTGAAGAAACATTTTCCCCTATAGCAAACTTGAAGCCATAATAATGTTTCTTTCTTTTTCAAGTTTTTGTCATTTCAAATTTTATCAAATGGATGTGAAATCTTCATTCTTTAATGGAGATCTAGAAGAAGTATATATTGAACAACTAGAAGGATTTATTCCTGGGAGTGATGAAAACCTTGTATGAAAACTCAAAAAGGCTCTATATGGGTTAAAACAAGCCCCTTAGGCATGGTATTATAATCTTGACAAGTATCTTCAACAAAAATGTTTCACAAAAGGATCCACAGACAAGAACATGTGAACAAAAATTGAGGATGATAAATTGCTAATTATTGTTTTCTATGTTGATGATATCATCTTTGGGAGTAATGAAGAATCTATGAGTCAAAAAATTTCTTCTGTTATGCAACAAGAATTTGAAATGTCTTTACTTGGGGAACTAACATATTTTCTTGGTCTACAAGTGCAACAAGAAAAATATGGCATCTTTCTCTCACAAACAAAATATCTCAAGAAAATTCTAAAGAAATATGGGATGGAAGAATGAAAACTAGTATTTACTCCAATGATGACTAGATGTAGCATTATTTCACATGATGAATATCCCACAGTAAACCTACCAGAATATGGGTCTTTGATTGGAAGTCTGCTTTATATAACGAGAACTAGACCAGATATCATGCATGCAGTTGGAATTGTTGGACGTTTCCAAGAAAATCCAAAGAAAACAAATCTTCAGGAAGTTAAGAGAATATTCAGATATCTCCAAGGAACCAAATACTTTGGCTTATGGTATCCTAACGATTTAGATCTTACCCTTCATGCATACACAAATGCGGACTGAGTTGGAAATGTTGATGACCAGAAAATCACCAGTGGAGGTGCATTCTACATGGGGCCCTGATTGGTATCTTGTTTCAGTAAGAAACAAAGTTCTATTGCCTTATCTACAACAGAAGCAGAATATGTGGCTGATGCATCTTTTTGCACACAAATTCTCTAGATGATGCATATATTACAAGATATTCAAATAAAATTTTCTCCATCCATCTCCATTCTATGTGATAATACCTATGTTATTAGCATTTTGAAAAATCATGTTATGCACTCCAAGACCAAACATGTTCCAATTAAGTACCATTTTCTAAGAGAACAAGTGCTTGAAAAATATATTAAATTGGAGTATGTTCCCTCCAAAGAACAAGTTTCTTATATATTTACTAAACCTCTTCCAAGAGAAGCTTTTGAATATCTTAGACAAAAAATGGGTGTTGTCTCTACCTCATCTTTCTGTTAATCAAGTTTGATCTCACACAGGTGAAAATTCAGAAGTTTACTTTCTATACACAGGTTCCATGAAGAATAGACATGTATATATGTGAGTTATTATTCATATAGACGCAAATGTATTCCTTTGAACATAAAATATTGGGTCCATATCAAGAACAAATTCTGATATTCTTCTGCTAGCTATATATTGTTCACAAATCAATCACATTTTGTAGCTATTACTTATACTTTGTTTGAAGCACTAGGAGTTGGTTCAATTTTTCATTTTCTGATTAATGAAGATACTTTGATGCATGAATTTACGATATGAAAAAAAGAAAGTAGCACAGGTTCAGGGGGAGTTTTAGCCTTGCTAATGAATTACTGGAATTATGTTTAAGGCATTGTTGAAGATGTTCAAATGGATGATTGATGATGCATATACAAAGACTGTCTTTATATTTACATTATGGTGATGTTGTTGTCATGAATGTCACTTTTTTGCATTATTGTTTATCATGATGATCCCTCATCATTAAATTCCTTGGTTGGTTTGTTAAAAGTGTCATATCTGTCATTTGATGTAAAGGTCATGTGGAGACCTATGATGTGATTATTCATTGATGATTATGTAAACCCACTTGGTTGGGTAATTGAGTCATATAAGAAATCCCATGTTGGGAAGTGTAACTCCACTTAGTTGGGTGGTTGATGTATAATTCTTCTGAAGTTTCAGCGTATGCTAAGGGGGAGCATTGGTCCTTCCTTTTCCCTTGATGTCAACACATGTCAAAGGGGATATTATCTTGGTGTTTGTGATTGATATGTTTTTTCAAGTATCTTTAGGTTATGGTGATCATATACCAACATGGTTGCCATCAAGTCCAAAGGGGGAGATTGTTGGAATTATGATGCATGTGTTTTCCTTGATGGAAACCCACTTGTAACAGAAAAAATATATGGTAACCAGATGAGTTCACAGATCTGTTCAGAGGTGTCAAAGTGATGGAACAAAATAATAGAATGATCAGACAAAGGTTTGCAGGTCAGGGACAGAAGTTTATGAGAGTGAATATTTGAAGAAAATTCGCGTACATGCTGGCACACTATTTTATTAATTCCAATGGTCTTAACAATGGTATTAGCCCACAATATTGAGTAGAGTAATAACTATTTGATCCAGTCAAATATTACCACCGACACTAGTGTGGTTTTGTCTCATGGTATTTGCTAAGGCTTAAACTATTTGATGTAAGAATTCTTCTGAAGTTTCAGCATATGCTCAGGGGGAGCATTGGTCCATCCTTTGCCCTTGATGTCAAAGGGGGAGATTTTCTTGGTGTTTTTGATTGATATGTTTTTTCAAGTATCTTCAAGTTATGGTGATCATACACCAACATGGTTGCCATCAAGTCCAAATGGGGATATTGTTGGCATTATGATGCATGTGTTGTCCTTGATGGAAACCCACTTGTAACAGAAAAAATATATGGTAACCAGATGAGTTCACATATCTGTTCAGAGGTGTCAAAGTGATGGAACAAAATAACAGAATGATGGGACAAAGGTTTGCAGGTTAGAGACAAGTTTATGAAAGTGAATATTTGAATAAATATGCATGGGTTAGCTGAGGATAAGTCATGTACACACGCTATTATGATGAAGAAAATTCATGTACATGCTCACGAACTATTTTATTAATACCAAGGGTCTTAACCATGGTATTAGCCCACAATATTGAGCAGAGTAACGGCTATTTGATCCCGTCAAATATTACCACTGGCACTAGTGTGGTTTTGGCTCATGGTATTGGATAAGGATCAAAATATATAAGGAGGTGAAGATCATAGTGCTAAGTGTGCATGCGTAATATTTTTTGATGAATGATGTAATATAAAGTATATTTACATTGTATGGGTTATAATTGACAAGTTTATCTAAAATAATCATGCACCGATAAATACAAGGATAAATCAGGATCATGAGACCTTAAATGACTTTCCATTGTATGATCTGCTCATGGATTGACTAGATATATGCCTTGATGCATGTTTTTATCTTTGAATGTTATGATATGAGTCTTTCTGAAGTTCTGAAGGGTTGCGCAATTTTAGGCCAAAATTTGCAGATATGTACGCAAATTGGCCTTGGTAAAGTTGTGTATACACACAAGTTTGCTTCATCAAAATCATGTAAAAAAAGGGTAGGGTTTTTTCTTATAATATGACTAATCAATTTGATCAATGTTGTTCTAATTTTGTTGTCTGTCAATAATTTCTTCATGTCAATCTGGGTTTAGTGGCAATGTTTGAAGTAGAATTGTTTGAATGATGAAGTTGAAATTTGGTGCATGTTGATTGTTTGAAAAGGATACTTGATGCTACTAAGTGTATGAGGGTTCATAGATCTATAATATAACAAAATATTTCATAATGTCTCTGTCTAATTATGTGATTGATTAAGAGTAACAATTTTCAGTACTTAGTATATTTAGATCTGTACGCTGGTTGTAGTACAAAAAAGCGTGTATACACGTGGGTTTCCTTAAATGAAGTAGTGTATACATTTTGATATATGAATGTTCAGCGCTGTAGTCAATTCAGTGTGTTGATACAATATTTTGGGTTCAATTCTGATAATCTGGTCACATTCATCTCTGTGTTCTATTTGATTTAAGTTGATGATTGGTTAAGTGATTGTTTACTTTAGTGGTTGGTTTAGTATTTGCATGATTCAATGATTGATTGGTTTGGTGGTTGTTTTCAATAATTGGGTGAATGCTTTGGGTACAGTGATCAATTTCATTTTTGATATTTGGTTTATATTATGGGTTCAAGATGAATTGTTTGATGAATCGTGGCCTATAAGCTGTGATGTATTGACTTAGGTGGATCCAGTGTGAAATTTTATGAAACATGGTCCACGGTGGTACTGATGGTTGGAGTCTTCAATGAGGGGGCCATAGCTCCCTTTCAGTGGGTGTTGGTAAAGTAGATCAGGGGGTCGTATCTCCCTTCCAGTGGGTGTTGGTAAAAAAGATCAGGGGGTTGGAGATCCCTTCCAGTGGGTGTTGGAGAATGAGTGAAGGTTGTAGCCTTCTGAAGGTGGGTGGGTGTGTGTTGGTATGAGTCTGCACCAGCACAAGATTGTAATCAATTTTCTATATAATAAATGTTGAATACAGAGACAACAACAGTGGTGGTGTTATCCCACATTGGGTTTCCACCTTAAATCCTAATGTTCATGTGTGTTGCTTATGTGTGATGGTTTGATTTGTTCTTACTACTCATGTGTAATGATTATTAATGTTTGATGAATCAATGATGCATTAGTTTAAGTCAAGTAATTGAAGATTTATTTTAATTTTAAGTTTACCAGGTATACACTAGTTTCCTTAATAACAGTCACATACATAATTCAGTAAAGGAAAATAAAGTTTTGTGTGATTTTACTGATCCCCCCCCCTCCCTCATTATTTTTCCCAACAGAATGTTACATCCATGTTATTTAGTGGTGTCATTTGTCCTACATCATGAATCCCTTCAAAGACGAGGTAATGTGTGATGTTGCCCCACTCAAAGTTTTTGATGTTATTATAGGACAATGTTATATGTGGAAAAGATATGTTGATTATAAGTCTCGACCCCATAGTGTTGTTACTCTGGGGGATCATATCTATAGGATAAAAAAAGTTAGTTCTAATTACTACAATTCCATTCATTTCAACAAAATAATGCAAGAAGGTAGTCTCTAATCCTTCCAAGTTTGTCCTCTCCACGATTATGTAAGAAGGTGAATAATAGGTCATTGCAACCACCATATCTTCAATACAATCTCTATCCATAGAACACAAGTATATGGACAAGCTTGTAGAAGGGGCCAAAGATATATTCACTTCATCTACAAAGGCGCCTCTACACTTCCAAGTCGCACATTCACTTATAGAGGATAAAAATATTCCATATCTTCATCATGGCTACAAAAAATCCTTTTACAAATCTATTAGATATTTCCAAACATGTTCAGGGATCCATACAATAATCCCCATGGATTTCACTTTTATGATGACATATTCACCAAAAAATTCCTCCCATGTTCATGTCAATGTGGATTGAGCATCCGAATTTGTTGAATGCTTCCAACACTTCCAACAATAGACTCATGATGTCTTACAAAAATCTAATTCCAATTACAAATAATGACATGACCAACGTCATGGTCCATGTAATTTTAAGGCTACAACTGATCATATTATGGACACCAAGATGACAGGTACTCACCAACAAAACATACAACTCTATCGAGTGGTTAAAGTAAGGAAACTTCTTCACTAAGGAAAGTGGTTCACCAGGAACCAAGTTCAAAAAAATATTCCCCATATGATCAAGGAACTTGATGCAATGGGGACAATTGCTTCAGATGGTAGGAGGATTTTCTTAGGTGGATGATAATTATTGTAGCTAATAATTACTTTTCTACCAATGTTTGTTTACAAAACATGGTTTTGGTAAAACCATGGATGGTATTTTTAATATGCATGATAAAAAATAAAAAAAATTGATGATAGTGAAGTGAGAATATAATCGCATGATGATTCATTTTTTACAATCGTAATTTATGATATTCTCCCATCTCCCATATTGTTTACCCATGGATTTTGTAAACCATGGTATTTGTCCCATGGTATAGATGATTTGGTTTTTACCATCACAATTTATGATATTCACCCATGGTATTCACCCATGGATTTTGTAAACCATGATATTTGAATTGTAAAAGGGCATGAATCTTGGTGAAAAATACACCTGTAAAAAGTATAAATAAGGGATTTCACCATAGATCAAACCATGTTTTTCCTCACATTGTAGTCTCATGGTATATTACGAGTTTAATAAAAATATTTGAGTTATATTTATATTATCTTTATGAAATATTTTTATTATGCATTGTGACATATTACTTTTTCATTCATCAAGTTTCATTCCTTTGACAACTTGGATCACACCAACATAATGCATATGATCTCACAAAAACTCTGTAGTTAAACGTGCTTGGACTAATGTAGCATTGGGATGGGTGACATGTTGGGAAATTTTAGTTTTTATTCTTATGTTACTCTTTAATTCTCATTCCTTCGATGATCTGAAACATTCACTTCTTGTAAGTTCCTATCCTCATTGTTTTTTTCCTCATTTGACCATTTGATTGCTGAATTTTCATCATTTTTTGCGTTTTGGTGGAATTTGATGTTCACTATTTCAATGAAAATGTCATAAAAGGGTGTCCAAGATCCCAATATATTTTATATAAATTCCTCTTCCATAAGCCACTCAAAATTCATCTTCAAAGGGCCCAATGGATTTTCCTATGTAAATATCACCTCTAATGACACTAGGTTGTGATTAGAATATCAACCAACAAAGACCCATTTATGAATCCTAAGATCCTCCTTCATGGAATCTTCTAAAATAGGAAATGATATAATTTTTTTGCAATTATAGCTTCACCAATCCTTTGGTTTATTTAGGTTGGAATAACCTCGGATGTCTCTATGTCTAGGAGACCTACTTGTTCCAAATTCCTAAGGAATCGCTTTAATAGAATGTTCACTTGGGTGTTTGATCATTATATGTTGGTTGCACCAAGGGAGAAATTGAGATCTCCTCCAAGTACCATTAGTCCACCATGGAACCATCAACTATTGAAGAAATGTTCCTAGTATTCATTTCTACTAGAGGCCATACAAAATTTAGAGAGGTCAATTATTTCCCATATTCAAAAGAGAATAGGGAGGTCCCTAGTATTGATGCACAAATCCAAATATTGAGATAAAGAAAAATATTCTATTCTCCATCATGTAACTATCCCCCTAAACTGTCGATAAGGAATCAAAAAAATTTAATTCCCATCCATTTAAAATCTTGGAGAGACATTGAGTCACCTTTTCCCATCTATCACAAGTTCTTTTAGGACAATTAAAAAAAGGATATGTGTTTATATAAAACCTTTTAGGGATTGGATAGTCATATAAAATTGAAGGTTTAAAAAAACTAGTTTGAACTATCCTTAGGGTATATTTCTCGAAGGGCCCTATTCAAATATTGTTGTCGACTAACTTTGAGTTAAAAGTTGGCTTGTTCATGAGATAAGGAGAGGCAATATTTCCTTCATCTATATCCTACTTTGTATTCTTTTGATAAAAAATAATGCCACATGTACCTCCTTTCCATTGTTAAAAATACCATGTTCCTTATTTTTATGCCTAATATTATATGTTGTTATCTTAGAGGAGAGGGATTTCTTTGGGTTTTTGGCTCTAAAAATTTATCTAAATGGAGTAGAGAGAGACATATAGAATCTTGGTATCATAATAGGAAGTCTCTACTAACCCATGCATGCAATGAGAGGTGTTTTGGGGTTTTTGAGATACTATTTAGACTAGAGAGGAAATCACAATGATGGTTCACTAAGGAGTGCTATTGATATTTATTGGATAATTATATATTTTTTTAATCCATATCAATGCTTTTAGAGTGGAAAAAGTGAAGGAATCAACTCTCAGGACCATTTTTACTGGCGGGTCCCAATTTGGAAAAATAGAGTCTGAAACCTTTTAGGGTCATTTTGAGGCATCAAATGACATTTTTGGAGGTACAAATTTATCAATTTTACATGAAACATTTTTCTCCTATTATTCACAAAGATACCTTTCCAACAACGAAATAATCACATCAATCAGAGTTTGTATGTGAAAGTTATGCCACTTAGAAGTTGACCTCCATGTTTTCACCACCATAATTTGAGAGGATGCCATGTCAGCACTATTTGTCATGGAAAAGGGAATATCCATGTGATTATGATGTGGAAGACTCTAGAAGAGTCTATATTGTAACCCTGGTTAAGAGTTGACATAGTCAATCCTAATCACTAGTAGGTTATTTCGTTGTGTTATAATCAGGCCATTGAGGAAAAGGGGTTCCATTATTTAGAGTGTATTTGTTCCATAACTGAGAAAAAATAACCAAGAGTGATAGGAGATAGAGAACATAAAGAGAATTTTTACATTGTAGTAGATCGTAGGCCACATTCCGTACTTCTTTGTACTCTTAGCCATATTTCCATTCAAAGAAAGAGAGTGGGGCAACCTTACCTCCCAACTAGGTTTTTCTCTTGAAAGGGTTTCCCAGGTCATATTGTGTGTCAAATGTGTTTGTGAGATTTATTTGTATTTTCTATATTTTCAACATAATTTTCATTCACATGCATACACTATTAAAAATATTCTACAGGTCTATAAATATAAAGAGATATAAAATATTAATAGTGTAAATTTCATATTTTTAAACATAATTTTATCAGATCTATTAGTGCCAGTATTTGCATACTTCCACCAGGGATCAAAACACATTTTACATGTGCATCTTAGGTGTCCCATTCTAAAGAAATTTTCAATCATTCCATTAGGTCATGATATAAAATTGTTCCAGTGGTGGTTGTCCTTGTTAATAAACTTCACTTTCCCTCAGAGAGTCACATTTCTGACTCATTCTCATGTCTCCTTGAGCATAAAAATACATATGGAAGTGCTCTTTTCACCAAGAATTTTTTTAAATCAAATCTCATTCATGAAATTAAGGTCTAAAGCAGTCCCATTAGGTCATTAGATTTTTTATTTTTCAAGGTCACTCCTTCATTTCAGATAAGGTCATCAAATATATGAGAGGAACTAAATAAGAAATTTTGTTTTCCTATGTAGAAGATCATCATGATGTAATTATCATATTTTCATAGTTGTAATTTTTGAGTTTAATGACTTTTATATCAAAATGTCATTTTGATATAAAATTCAATATGTAATTTATTTATATTTTTCCAAATGTAATTTTATGTTCCAAGTTGTTAAATGCAATCATTTTCGGCTTAAGTGGAGCAAAGGAAGCCAAATTCCATGACTTGATCAAACTGCAAAATGCCAAAAAGTCAGAGAGATAAAGAGTATCAGTGCCAAAGTCAAAAGGAAAAAGTGAACATAGGAAAAGTGGGTAAATCAAATTGAAAATTCAAAACCACTAAAGCTATAAAGCTATTCAAACACCTCAAAGAAATTCATTGCCTCCATTCATCCATCAAGAGTTTCCAGCAAAGGATAAATTTCAAGTTTTTAAGCATTTTGAGTCAAATTTCAGGGTCGCTACACGTTTGCACTCAAGAACTGCGCGTTTTCCAAGACGTTACGCATTTACACTCAGGCGCTGTGCGCTTTCCAAACAACTGCTGAACAATTAACACAGGCACTGCGCGTTTACCCTTGGTCGCTGCACGTTTTCCCGGGAGATGCGTGTTCCTCCAGTACGATGCGTATTTTATCAGGCATGGTTTCAAAGGGTTTCAAAACCTCCAACAAGTTTCATTTCCTCAAAAATTTCCTCAAAGAGCCTTAAATTAGTAAGTGAACCCTAAGACACCTCTTCTCTAACATATTTTGTGTTTCATAAAAAAATTGAAGTGCTTATTGCTATGAAACCATATTTTGTATTTCCTTCCCAATTTTCATTCATCATGTCCATATTCATGTCCCTAAACACATATCAGTGATAAACACCATTTATTCCTAGGGTTTTCATAGACCTAGGTTTTCATTTACATTCACTCCCTCCACTTTCCTAAGCTATTCATTTCACCTCTCACTCCCTTCATCTCATTCCATTTACCCTAGGGTTTCAAAAGCCTTCAAATTCAAAATGTCTTAAGAGGAAGATAGAAGTCTCAGTGAGGAAATTTCACCAAAGAAAAAATCATGTAAGAAAGGAGGGAAAATCATCAGATATGAACCATCAACCACAAAAGAGCTCATGACCTCTCTCCTCACTGTGTCATTTTTTAAACGTGTTGGTTGTTTTGAGTTTTGTGAGAAAGTGCAGTAGATCCAATATCATCCTATGTTGACAAGGTTGTTCATTACCAATATCCATGATAGGCAGGTCACTCTTGCTGGGGTTACTTTTACCATGCCCACTAATGCCATTGCAGTTGCTACATGGATCCATAACGTGGGAGAGAAATGGTTTAAACAAGGAAACCTTGATCAGAGTTACTATGAACCATAACTTAAACCTTGATATAAGGATGAAAAGAAGACCATTTTCCCTTTCTCTCATCTTCTTGACGGATAAGTCCCTATGATGAAAATAGTCATGAAATACTTCACCTGTGAGGGGAGGTTTTCTCGACTCTATTCATATCATATCCGACTCTTCATGCACTTCACTAAAGTTAGAATGCTTCACATACCATACTATCTCTCACGCAAAATTGACAGGATGGCATACATTGTACAAAAGAGGGATTATAATCATCAAATGCAGAGTCTTTTCCACCACTTGCTCATCAAGATGATAGTCATGCATTAGCTTGAGAAAAAGAACATTCCATGGGATACATTCATAGAAAATGAAGTTTTCACTACCCCACCTAGTCAGCATGAGCAAACTATCCCCTCATCATTTCATCCTCCCATATACACTCCTCCATCTCAGCTTACTGCTCATACATCATCACCAAGTTAGTGTCATTCACCCCATGTTGATCCTTATTCTTCACCTTTCTATAATCCTTCACCATCATTACATCATGGTTCTGAGTCATCAAGGAGTGAGGACGACATTGAGGCAACTTGGGCTAATTTGACTGATGTTGAGCCATTTCCCAAGAATTATCAGAGAGGATACAGGCATGTGTTTTCTTCACTTTGAGTGAAAGGTTCCATGCCTTATTCAACAAAAAAACAGGTGGACAAAGGCAAAGAAAAGGATAAAGAGCTAATCATTGATGAACAAGAGGACAAACATGAAACAAAGAATGAGTTTCAGCTGACTGACCTAGATGAGGAAGATGAGGGAAAAATCATTATTGCAACAATAAAAGGCAAAGAAGTGAATATTAGTGAACTTCAAGCTAATATTGAAAGGGAAAAATATGTGATTTATTTTTTTGAGCAAGAAAATCAACAGTTGAAAGCTAAACAAATTAGCAATGAGGCAGGACCATAAAAGCACAAATAGAGGCAGAAAAGGCCAAGGCCTTGTTGGAGGAGACCATGGAGAGAATTGTAGAGATTGATGATTAGGAGGATCAACCTCCAATACATATACCAAGGACTAGAGGGCTGAAAATAGCTCTAGCCCTTGAGAGATAGAGAGAAGTTGAGTTGGCAGAGCAGCTCACACCAAGTGAGTTGCTTTCCCTGGATATTAGCAAGGACAAAGAATCATGTCTTGATAGAGCCAATTTTCATTTGGAGAGGTTACTAGAGAAAGCCAACAAGGACAATGACTCGTTGAGGACAAGAGTCAAACTTCATGCACGGAAAGAGAGAATTGCATTGGCCAAGCTCAAAAGAGCCAATGTTAAGATTGAAAGTTTGACTAAGAAAGGGGAGAAAGAGAGGTTAGATATTCTTTCCGAGGTGTCTCTTCACGCCTCAAGCACTTGATAAGCAAGTACCCTCACAATTTTGGAAAATTTTTGGCACACTTGGCACTTTAGTTCATTTTTTATTTTTGAGTCTTTGGGCAAGCAGAAATTATGCCAAATGCGCGGCGATCTGGATTCTTTGCTCTTTTTTAGGGCATCTAATTGAAAAATTGCCACCACCACCATATTCATAATTATGAAGACATCAACCCTAGCAAGTTTCAGAAAATTTGGAGGAGAACTGATCCCTCAAAAGTGCAAAAAACTACCAAATTTTCATGTTTTTGCCTCCTTTTTGACCTGGTCGCTGCACGTTTACTAGTCTTGGGAGATTGACTTTTTGACAGGCCAAATGGGAATTTTTTTAGAAAATGGAGGTATATTTGGAAACTATACTTAGAGAGCTTTCAAATGAGCTATCATGGAGATGATTTGGACACCCCCAAGGTACTCAAAATCATCTTTGAACATAGGTATTTTTTTTTTCCTGGGCACTGCACGTTTGCCAGGAAAATGCAATTTTCATAGTCTTCAACAAATCTTGAAGTTTCACTCCAATTTAAATTTTTACTTTGGAAAATGAAGAAATTAATGATGTAAATGGTCATGGTAAATGTAAATGTCATGTTTTGACTTTCATATAAGGTAGATACATTAGGTGAGTCTTCTAGAGGTCAAATGAATCAGTTTCCTCTCTTTTAGAGGCAAATTGTTGGGTCTTCCTAGTATTCAGTTTCTTGTTTGGAAGTAGGTGAAACTGATTCCTATCTCGTGGATTTGACTCCTTGAGGATAGGGAGAGTGGTTTTGAGTTATATATGATGTATTTTCTCAATCATTGTAATGGTTGGACTCATTTGGAGGTTTGGCTTCTCAAGAGACATACTTTTGTATTAGTTTTGGCCTGGACGTTAATAAAATTTGCAGCTATTTTTATGGGATCCATGTGGTATGGTGTTTAGTTTTAGTTTCTTCTTTGTGATCAGATGTTAGAATGTTTTATTTACTTCATCCATCATTTCATTGCTATTAAGTGAATGTTTTCAAGTTAGATGAACGTAATCCATAATTTCTATGCTCTGTTTTGGGTAAATATTCACAATTTGTAATTTATTCAGTTTAGAAAGAAAAAATGAATTCACCATGCTCTTTCTAGCTCCTCACCTGTCTTGATCATCCCATAATCGAAACCCTAAAGTTCTAAACCATTGTACCTACCTTTCCCCATAGAACACCATGCAAATTTTGACCTAATTTCCCTTGCCTTGACTATTTTTCTCCTTCTGATCCAGCACAACCTTATATAATCAAAATAAAAACCCTGAGATACTATACCTAGCCTAATATTTTCTTTCCTTAGTCATTTTGGCTATGATCTGTACGGAGAGAGCCCTCTCCTTTCCTAGTAGGTCTAACTACCTGGCTAAGCATGGTTTGTGGTTACCTCAAAATTGCCTTTTTCAGCCTGAGGTTCAATCCGAGTGATAACAAGATATATTGTGAGGAATTGTGTAGTGGAATATCCATGATATTTTAGAGATCAGCTCTAGACCTACTTCTTGGGACCTAATAAAATGACTAGAGTAATTATCAATAATCAAGGGAAGGGATGAAATTTTCTTACCCAAAACAACCGTGAGGTCTCATTATGAAGAGTGGCTCGAGTGGGGTTCCTACTATTCTAATTGATCTACTTTTCTAATGCATCAAGTATTGGATTTTCATCAAGAGAGAAGTCATTTGAATATTTCAAGAGGGATTTTTCATTGATGGGGAACAATTTGAGTCCTTTTAAACTAGAGGCATATTTCAAATTTATATTTTCCTTTTGAACCTAAGAGTAACATTTAACTATATGAACATATTTGTCACATTATTCTTCATAGTCAAGGGTTTAATAGAATATTGTAGGAAAATTATGAATAGTTATAGAATTATCCAAACCTTGAGATAGTTCAAGTCCCACCAACACTCTAGTCATCCCCATATATACAGAGTCTTTAAAAAAAATCACTTCATAATAGAGGCTCATCAGTAGGGAAATTTTAGGGGAGAAACTTCGCAAATGGGCTACTTTTGGACATTTTCTAAAAAAAATATTCGCCAATTTGGTTAAAAAAATTTCCTACCTTTTACATATATATGATTAAATGGATGATATTCACCAAAAAATTACCAAATTTTATAGTAAGTTACATCTTTTATATTGAATATTCGCCTACATTCTATATGTATGAATTTTCAAACTAGAATAATCGCCTATAATACTATATATCAAAATGTTATTAAATCCTTAAAAAATACCATGTTCACCGAGTTCCCAATGTTATTAAAAACTTCCTCTAACCAGATAATCAGAAGAAACCATTGCATCCTCACCCATAATAGAGTAAAATCAAGATATGTTAAGGAAGTGTTAAAGTATAGGTGTCATTTTTTTGGGGAAAAAATCCTATGATACACACTTCCACCTATTTTGAATAATCTTATTAGCATCATCATCAACTCTAAAAATCCAAATGAGCCAAGCCTACACTAGAGACATACTTCGTAGTTTATATCCAAGCAAGTCACTACATTTTTTCTATATCCAACATTTAAGTGTGTCTACTGCCATTCTATAGCTCAATTATATACCATTGAACATTGGATCCTCTAATTCGAAGATCCAACTATGTTTTACACTATCTCTAAGAAAAATGTTAGTGGATTCTGACTTGCACTCAATACACTTCCTGTGCTTGTGCTTATGGGGGTTATTTGGTCCTCCCAGTCAAAAGCCCTGATTAAATATCTAGGATTAAAGGAGGAAATACCACTCATTATATCCTTGATTAAAGACTTACAAATAAAACCATGCTCCTAAGTCAAGTGTTCATTAAAATTTTGTATATCCTATTCACAAATGAATGAAATAGAAATCAAATCTAAAGGAGTTGTGTCATGAGTACTAAATTTATAGGGTTCATCATTTTATATTAAATTTATTTCCCCCAATATTTCTTTTATGAAAGGGATGATTTTTCCCTTTTCCAACTAATCTTCCAAAGTGTACGTTCCTAAATATCCCCATTTGGGGCTTGAAAAAATTTTAGTTGTCATTTTAGTGATAAAGACTAGGTCAACATCAAAATGACCGAATTGAACCATTTCCATCTCACCAAAAAAATCAACCCTGTCCTCCTCCACATGTTTGAACCTTTTTGTTGATGGAATAATGCAAAAATGGGTCAATACAACCATGAATATACATTGGATTAGACTACATTTGTTGGTCCTCTAGAGGATCATCTTAGAAATTGACCAAATCATCGTCCATTTGTGTGTGAGAGAGAAGATAGCATGGGGAAGACCTTGAATTAGGAACCATTAATTGAAAACCCTAACCTATATGGAAACCTAGATTCTATCTTCCAACCATTATTTGTTGGGAAAAATACTGAGAGGGGGGATGAATCAATATTTTAAAACATTCATAAACTTTTTCTTTTATTCTAATTTATGTACGCTACTTTCCTGAAGTAAACGTGTGTATGTACATGACTTTAATTCAAACAACTAGCATATATCCAGTAAACTTCTATTTCAGTTAAATCTTCATCATTTTATCTTAAACAAGTATGTAAGTGATTAAAAAAACATTAGATAAGTAGTAATAAAGTGTAGTAAGAATAGAATAAATAATTGTCCTCAAGAAACACACATGAAAACCAATATTTAAAGTGGAAATCCAATGTGGGAGAAAACCACCATTATTGTCATCTTTGTCTTCAATTTTATTATTATGAAATTTTTTTTACAATATTGTACTGGTGTAGACTCATACCAACATGTATGCACCCACCTTTAGGAGGCTACAACCTTCACTCGTTCTCCAGCTCCTACATGAAGGGAGCTTCAACCCCTTGATCCCGTTTACCTGCACCCACTGGAAGGGAGCTCCAAAATCATGATTTGATCACCAGCTACTAATGGAAGGAATATTTGAATTCCTTACTGAATGATCCAACCCTCAACATCATCGTGGACCATGTTTCATAAATTTTCACACTAGATCCACCTAATTCAACACATCACAACTTGTAGGCCACTTTTCATCAAATTTTCAGACATAACCTACTACCATCATTTAATCCCAATACCATATATCAAAACTAAAACTGATCACTATACCAAGTCATTCAACCAATCAACAACTCAAATCAACCAACTAAAACAATGAGATCACTATAACTAGAATATCAGTATTGAACCCAAAATACTACATCAAGATACTGAAACAACTGCAACCCTGATAAATGATAAGCTAGAATATGTACCCTAATTTTCTTAAACAAACCTATATATATATATACGCGCTTTTCATGAATGCAACCTGCTTACAGATCTCAACATACCAAATTCTGAACTATTGTCAATCTGAACCAGATAATGTATTACACACAGGCTTACTGAAACATTTTGTCAGATCATAGATCACTAGAACTCAAATAGTTAGTTGCATCATGGACATTCTTCAACAAATCAATACTCAAACAATTTAACTTCAAACATCACTATTAAGCCTAGATCAACATGAAGACTTCATGAGTAGCCATCAGAAATACAACAATATTGTATAGATAGATCATACATATTCTTCAGTAGAAACCCTAGCTTTCATACGCTCTTTTCATAAAGCATTTTCGTGTGTATATGCGATTTTCAGGAAGTAAACCCATGTACATATCTCAAACTACTACAGAAAATACACGTTACTATTCAGAAGAGAACCTGCGTGTGTACGCATCTTTTTAGAGACAAACCAACGTACAGATCTATAATTTTTAACTTATAAATGCATTGCACTTCAAAACTTCAGACATAACCAAATCACTACACTCAAAGAAATAAAAATACATCAAATCATAGATCTAGTCAACCCATAAACAGATCATATAATACATATTCATTTCAGGTCTAATGATCCTGATCCATCATTGTATTACCAAGTGCATACTCATAAATATCCCATACCATGAAATAATACTTCAGATTGAAGTAATCATCAATCACTCTCACATTTTCACCGCTTATCACTTTGATCTTCACCTCCTTATATAGCTTAGGCCTTAGCGAATACCATAAGTCAAAACCATACTAGTGTCGGTGGTAATATTTGATGGGATCAAATAGTCGTTATTGTGCTCATGGGCTAATAGCATGGTAAAGACCTTTGGTATTTATAGAATCATAGTGCGCCAAATGTATGTGCCTTTTCTTCTTCATACCCGCGTGTGTACATGACTTTGCTTCATATGACCCACATATATTTCTTCAAATGTTCACCTTTATAATTCTTCTGCCTCTGACATGCATACCTTTGTCCAATCATTATTTCACTCCATTCAATCACTCCATCACCTCTAAAATGGCCTATGTACTCATCCTTTCAACAAATAATTATTCTGCTACAAGTGGGTTTCCATCAAGGACAACACATACATCATACGACCAACATTGTTTGCATTAGACCAAAACTAACCTCTTCCAATAATAAATAAAATGATTTTATATAACTAAATTTGAAAATTATATAACCTTTTTGAAAAGTGAAATATTACGTTAAATTATTAAAAAATTAATGTCAATGATAATTATCAACATTTTCATAATATATTCATAAATTAGATACATCGATAATTACCATATACGGATATAAAATGAAAACATAATGACATCAAAAACATCAATCAACCATATGGTCTTCACAACAACAACAACAACAACAACAAAAACATATATAAATAAATAAATTGTATCATTCTCATTCTCAAATATGATATTAAATCCCAAATTGATTTATATGGGTTGATTCTTCATCCCTTTAATGCAAGGACGAATTGAGAGAAACTCAATTCATAGAAGATAATAAAAGTATAATATAAAAAATTAGAATTTTTGACATGATTTAATAGAAGCTTTAATCATAACATTCGAGTTAAATTTTTTATTAAATCTACTTTAGAATTATTTTCATAATCTAATATGCAAGATGCTATTATTTTATAAAAATGGAGGAATATTATTTTTTTTAAATTTAATTATTATAATTTTACTTTACACTATATTAATAAATAATTTAGTAAAAAAATAAAAATAATGTCAATTATTCACATACTCATAGTATAAAATTGTTAGATGCAAGGGGTAGGGGTAGGGGTAACTAGAAGAAGTTTGAGGATTCAGGTATCGATATTTGAACCCAAAGGAATATAAGAAACTACTATTGCACAGGGAATTCAGACCTAAAACAGCAAGGAGGTAGCAACATTAGTTATAGTATGATATCTTTAATTTTATTTGGTAAAGGGGTTCATAGAGAAATGGTGTTGGGGGACTTGACATATCATCAATTCCTTGCATAATAATGGTCTTCCAAAGGAATTGATTTATGTCGGCTTATGCAAAGGATTTTATAGATAGTAAAATATGCAAAATTGTTGAGTGTTGGATTTATTTACCCTTAGTGGTTTTCTCCATTCACTAGTACAAAATTGCTAATTAGCTACTAAAAAAATGACTAAAATTTGCATATAATTGATCTTTCTTCAATCGGTGACCAATAGTAGCTAATTTACAGTATCTTATAATGCGGCCAACTTTTAGTCATTTTTAGCTTAGTCATTAATTAGTTGTCTCAATTTTAATGTATAGTAGCTCATTAATTTAGTCATTAATTTCTACAATTAATGACCAAATATAAAACAAAATATATTACTATATGATCACCCAATAAAACCAATTAATGACCAAAGAAATATGACCAAAATGTTAGTCATGTTATAAGATATTGTAAATTAGCTACTAATAGTCATATATTTGCAAATTAGTCATCGTTTGAAAGTAATGAATGACCAAATAAATATGAATAAATTTTAGTTGTGTTATAAGATATTGTAAATTAATTACTAATGGTCGTATATATGCAAAAATTAGTCATCATTTGTAATAACAAATTTCTCATTTCCAATAGTCATTTATCATTTTTTGGTAGTTTTACTTTCATTAATAATAATTATAAATGACTAATTTAGTCATATATTAATTTTATTTATGTTCAATTAATCAATATAAACTACTAATTTAGTAGTTTTAGATTGATTTTATGTTTTCGTTATTAATCAACATAAATTAATTAGTATGATTTTGCAACTATATTAAAAAAATGTCATAAAATGTGCATGTTCATCTAATATGAAAATGAAAAGTTACGTATGTTAATTGCAATACTAAACAATATCAAGTGAAGGTATATATAATTTCAACCACATAAATTATATTATATGAAATGTAAAGAATTACAATGAGTTTCCAACTTAATATATGTTGGAATACAATTTAGACATGAAATTTTGTTTCATCACTTCAAAACATTATCATTGTGTTGCCAAGGCACTGCAAGTGAATTCACCAACTCTAAATACTTCACCATCAATCTCTATGTGTGTGTCTTATGCGGGATATTGGCTTTAAGGGTATCACTAGACCGGTTCTCTTATCTCTCTCTTTTTTCATTTCTCACTACAATGTTATTGTTCTCCTCTTTCTTCAATTCCTGCTTTTTACCATCAATACTTAGTTATTTTTCTAGAAAAAAAAGGCTACAATGTTCAATGTAAGACATGAAAGACAATGAACACTATAATATAAATTAAAGTAAACTATAAATTATTTATATGAAATATTCCTCAACATCAGTGATGACAAAGAAATCCCCCCCCCATAAAAGAAAGAAATTTTAAAAGGTTTTCTTCATATGGGCGATAGTAGGCACTATGTGTCCAAATGACCTGTATAAATAAAGCAAATAAAACATCACCATAGAAAAGAACACCTTAGTAACTTACTATTAAACCTTTAGGGAAAGCTTATGTACAATCATGTCAACTATGATACATGCTAAAAAGTTGAATTTCTAGATAACTTATGAAAACAAATAATTTGAGGTGTGATGTATAATCATTATCGTTTTATTCAGAACAACATTTCATTCTCTAATGCATGAACTTGGTCAAGTATATAAACAAAATGTGCTCAAATAACAACAAGAAAGTAAAATTTTCTAATAGTCACAAAAATATTTTAACACAAAACAACTACAAGGATTTCAATCAATATCATGTAATACTAATTTCATATTCAAGCTTTGGTTGTTGTTTAAATGGACATGATACTAAGTGTTTTCAATTTCACAGTTAAAAGACAAAAAAAATCAAAAGAAACATTGAAAATACAATCAAACAATAAAGAGAGGATATCATGGAATGAACAATGAAATTATAAAAAATAGTTTACCTGTCCATCGATGTCTTCTCTCGCATTCCTAAAACATTTGTTTTCCGAAAATAACCATGAGGTGAAAAAATAACAACATTAGAAAACATGTGAATACCTACTATAAACATTCCTAAAGTTGATGACTTGGGTGCCTGAAGGATCTCGAGCATCAAATGAATCATATCCAACACATGCTTTGCATTGTCTCCCCATCATTTTTTCATTCACATTACTATGACTTGCCCACACCAGAGTCAAGTAACAATAAAACGAAGGCATTGACATTTGTTTTTAAATTTTATCTCTATAAAATTCGAATCTAATTTGTTTCAAGAACTTACTAATTCATATTAAAAGCCTTCCTATCCTGAGAAGGTATTAATCAATTTAGACATCAAAAAAATCAACCTCAATGAGGTCAACCAATTTCTACAATATCAATATTTTTCTTGTTGTGATATATTGGGTAGAAAAAATAACATATCTGCAAAATAAAAAACCATATATTATTTATGTTCAAACTCTATATATGGTGTATTATTAGGAAAAATTTTAAGGTGTTCCTCTGCCTTTACCAAAGGGGACTGTAGCTTGGTTAAACTTTCTATCCTTTCATTCAACATCAATTTCTGCAAGATAAATTCCACACATTATTCTTTTCCAATGATCAAAATTCTACATATGATAAATTGAAAGTCACAAAAACCAAGAGAAAACCCTTTTCTAACCAAAACAAACAAATAATGCCTGATCCGAATGAAAAGTGGCCTACACCCATGGTATTCATCGACCCATGGTATTTATCCGCTCATGAATAAATGTCACTTACAATACCATGGGCGGATAAATACCATGGGTCGATGAATACCATGGGGGAAGCCCCCAAGATCTAAAAAAATGAAATGGATCTGACAAGATCTACAAAATTACAATGCTAGAAAAAAAAGAGAAGAACACACATAAAATAAAAACACAAAGAAACTTTTTATTAAAACGGAGAATAATTGTAGAAGCTACATTGTGGTGGACAATCTGTCCTTTTACAAAGTGAGGCTTGTTAGTTATAGCCTTTTTTTGAGTTACAATACCATGGGTAGATGCCATAGGTGGATACCATGGGTCAATAACATGGGTAAATACCACTTACAATACCATGGGTAAATTCCATGTGTGGATGAATACCATTGTTGAATGAATATCATGGATAAATGTCACTTGCAATACCATGGGCGGATAAATACTATGGGTGGATGAATACCATGGGTGTAGGCCAATTTTCATTCAAATCATTCCTCCCTCCTTAAGAAGCAATGGTCTCCATTGCGTGAAGTTCCCTCTGAGAAGCCCTTGTTGAATATGAAGATCTGCTGAAGAGAAGGGTTTTGTGTGGTTAACCCATAACCGTGATAAACGAAGATCTGAGGATAGAGATACCCTATAATGCTTGTGACCAACTATGATACAGTCAATGTGTGGCCTAACAAATGGAATTCGATGAAGTGTGGGTTTGTGGATGACCTGGAACCATGAAAAATGAAGATCCAAGGATAGAGATACCCTGTAATGCTTGTGACCAACTATGATACTAACAGTGTGTGGCCTAGCAAATGGACTTCAATGAGAAGGATTTTATGCAGTTGAATGATAGCCGTGATGCTGATTGTTGATAAATTAGCAGGTGCCTACACAGCTTGGGGTTGGAGGGCATGTCTCCAAATAACCCAAGCCAAATGTTGTTATGGTGAAACTGATGAATGTGAAGCAGGTGCCTACTAAAGCGAGGTGGGAGGGCACGTCTCAAAAGGGAACCCGCTCTGAATGCTGCTACAGATTTAAAATGAACATAACTCGGTCAATATAACTCGAAATATGTATTATAACCTCTTTTTTTAAATGGAATATTCATTATGCATCTTCCCATGTGTTCAAAATCGCTATCTGGAGAATCTAGACTCTTAGATTCACATTGGAACTATCATGCCGTCACAAAATTTCTGAAAAAATATCTGATTTTAAATCAGCGATAACTCCCTCATTCGGACTTCGATTCGGCCAATTGTTTTTTTAAAATCGGGTTAGTTTTCAAGGGGATCTCAGATCTGTAACCATTTATCTAAAATTTCACACTGAAAACTGCAATAAATGACAGGAGAGTCTCCGTCCATGAATTGTCGTCAAAATAATTGCTGCAACATTGCTGATTTTGAATCAACGATATCTCTCTCATCCAAACTCCAATTCGGGAAATTTTTTTTTTTATTTGTGTAAGTTTTCATAAGGAATCTAGTTCTAGTCTTTGTTTTTGTAATTTTGTTCACCAAAATTTTCATATTTGATCTGAAAACTCACCGCCCAAAAAATTCATGGAGTTTGTTGAAGATTGCTGCAAAACATTGAAACTGAAATATGCTTCAAACCCTCATTCCCATGGATTTGTAACCTGAATCTGATACCACTGATCCAGATCTTAGGGGGAAGCCCCCAAGATCTAAAAATTTGAAATGGATCTGACAAGATCTGCAAAATTACAATGCCAGAAAAAAAGAGAGAAGAACACACAACAAACAAAAACACAAAGAAAATTTTTATTTAAGCAGAGAATAACCATAGAAGCTACATTATGGTGGAAAATTTGTCCTTTTACAAAGTGAGGCTTATTATTTATATTCCTTTTTTAGTTACAATACCATGGGTAGATACCATAGGTGGATACCATGGGTCAATACCATGGGTAGATACCACTTACAATACCATGGGTAAATTCTATGTGTGGATAAATACCATGGGTGAATGAATATCATGGATAAATGTCACTTACAATACCATGGGTGGATAAATACCATGGGTGTAGGCCACTTTTCATTCGGATCAATGCCTCTAATAAAACTTCACGCCTAAAAAATTACTCTACCATGTGCTTAGGCTAAAGTGAGATTCTTTGAATCATCTTTAAGTCACATTTAATGGGATATTTGTATGTTTACCATGATGTCAATTTGGTGCTAAAATAAATATAAAAATCCAGATTATTATCAGTGAAAATTCAAGTATAATTCAGAAAAATAATGTCATTGCAAGGTATTGGAGAGAGAAAAATATTCATAATTAGGCTTCTCTATTTTAGTTTGATTTGAGTTGAGTTTGTATTTGAATATATAGTCTTCTCTAAATAAGTGAAATAGAAAGATGATAATCAAAATAGCCGTGTGAATTTTTCATCAATTCATATTATATATCTCTAAAACAGTCATGCCATCCTTCTCTATTATTTGATAGAAATTTATTGTGCATATAAGAATAATGAATTAACTATCAAATACAATGATGCAATAGTTTAACCAAGGAAATAAAAATGACATGGTTGTGGTATTTTTGTGCTCGAAGGGAATCCAAAAATGGTTGCATGAATTCTTTATCATGACATAGTCTTCAAGACAAATTTTGGTACAAAAATTGAACTCCAGTACCAATGGAAGATGGTTGTGTTGGGAAAGGAAAGGATGCATTGAAGGGCTTAAGGTATAGCACCAATACATAGTTATCCTTGTCATTGCAAAATATAAAGTTGTCATTATTTTCTTATCCATGTAAAAATAAGAGTGAATATGTATTTGTGCACATGTGATAGTATGTGGAAAAGAGAGCACTAGTGTACCCTAGAGCACCATATCTCTCTCCTCCAGAGATACTAGTGTACCATCAACACTATTGTACAGACCACTAAAGGATGACACTCTTTATTATACTTAACACTATTGTACAATGTTATAACTACAACCCTCCTAAAGGAAGCGCACTATGGTTGGAACATTATCCAAACCACATGGATAAACTAAATCTAAAGGCATGGAAAAAATAAAATATTGAAAAGCCATGAATTTTTCCTAAGGGACATGAAAAACACCATTTTGAGAAGAAATTTACCAAATAAATCATTGCCCATAAACTCATTCTTACTTCCCATAATTATCCACATTCTAAAGATGCGCTAAATCCTACTCCCAATGCTCCAAAACATAACTAAAATGGTTTTCATGGTTCTCGTAGCTCTTGTTGTAAAGAAAATGAGTGATAGGAAGAGGCTTCTTATATGAAAAAAAAAACCAAGACAACAAATGTTGATGTCAATGCTAGACTCAATTCAATTCATTTCTCGATGAATGATTGAACAACATAAAGGCATCTTAACCTTAGATTTATTAAACTTGAAGAGAGTGCATTTGTATAGTGCATTTGGAGAAAGTATTAAAACAGAGTGCATTTTTAGAGAGGCAGAAGAACCATAATGAGGTTGACACAGACACTTCGTAGTAGCCTCTAGAGGCAATTTCGATTCTACTGGGGAAAACTTGAGTTTTATTATGAGAGGTTGGACAGAGGTTCCGAAGGCGAGGAGAAACATTTCATGATATAGAAATAGAGTAAATGACTTGAGGTGAAATTGATTCAGGCTGAGTGGAGAAGGGACTGTGCTAGGGTGACGCAGGGTCAGTGCAGAGGAAATTTGGATGACTCACTTGGAGTTTTAGTTAGAGCCTGAATTTTCTTGTGGGGTGAAGAAAATTCTTCACTATATTTTTTCCAGTATCTTTCTCTCCAAGATTTCCATATTTCAGCATCCAGTTGTACTAATAATTTCTCACTACTACAAAATAATAAAACCCTCAGTTGTTGCACCATTTTTCCCGCATTGGGGACTTTTGTCAAAAACTAATTGTGCTATTTTTATGTGTGTGTGCTAGCATTTCTCAGCTTCTAGTATTTTATTCTTCTGCAGTTTTATTTGTGTAGATTGCAGTGTGATTTATTCAGTATTTTTCGTAGAAAACAACAAATTAATTGTTAAATTAATTTAACAATTAGGATAATAATTTCCAATTGCTGCAATAGGATTCCAGTTTGGAATTTGCACATGGTTGTGCCACGGTGTGTGTCTTCCCTCCAATGTGCTTCATCCACGGGTCTCTTGTTTGGGCTTCGGGGGGAGTTCCTTTGTGGAAGTTAGTTCCCCTCCCGAGAATCCAGCTTTGAAATTTGGTGAGAAGGTTGTATTTCCTCGACAAATAGGTAGGCCCCGCCAAGGTGAAGGTCAGCAAGGGCCAGCAGTGCACTGGACCATCAACCACGACTCATCAACTACAAACTCAACAAGCGTGGAGCACAAGGGGTAGGTAGCCCTTGACCAAGGCACATCCTCGGGACATGTGGACTCACCGTAAAATCTAGAGTCAATAGTTGAGCAACTGCGAGGAGTCGAGGATAACCTAGATATCCTCAAGGATAATTGATATGAAGATATGAATTAGTTGGTGGCTTAAAAAAATGACATCCAATTCAATCAAAATTAAATTCTGGAGCAGCTGGACAAAATTCGTCGAAGCCAGCGTCATACCAATGATCACCTGTGTTATTTGGAGGTTAGAGTAGAGAATATAGTTTTCCACATGCATGAGGGATCTGGCCTATTTACAACACCTCTTTTGCTTCCTCCTCAACCACCTCTGTGATATGATGCTTACAGGTTCTCTGCTATTTTTTTATCCTTTTTGGTTTGTATGGCTAATGAGCCTGTCAGAATTAAAGGTTAAATGAAAACATATTATCCATACTCTGGCTCTCATAGCTAACAAATATGGTCAGAGTGAAGTTGAGGGAGTCGTCGAGGAACATTTTGTACTGTCTATTTTCATTATAATATAATTGTAGACGTTTGACTGATAAAAAAATAAAAAAATGAGTTAAAATCAAAGTTCATGATCAAACCAATGAAACATGCTTTGATACCATTCTTTTGGCTTCTTCTAACTTTAATCTAATGTTGATGATTTCTTAAATTTTATCCTCCTACTCTAAGGTGTGGCAATTAAATGATTTCTCTTATTATGAAATTATCTTGTTATTTTTTTGTTATTGTTATTTTTTCTTTCTATTTATATTTTCTTATCATCAAGAATATTGTCAATAAACAAATGGAATAGAACATAGATGTAGGCACGGAACCAGGGAAAAATCCCAATTTAGGGCAAAACTCAGTAAAAATTATTCCTTTTGTAGATTCAAGATGAGACGACCAAGACCATTACAACCTAGACTAAATACTCCCTCCATCAAGTCATCCTTTTTTTCCTTCTAAGTAGTGACTTCCATTCATTGTGGTTACATTTAACTTGTATTCTTACGTATACCAAAATCCATGTCATTGTATTGAATACTTTTCACTGTGTTGCACTGAGACCTCATCACTGTAATAGCATTGCAATCTCATCAATGTAATTACATGGAAACATCATCACTATAGTTGCACTATGACCTCATCATTGTAATGCACTGAGATCTCGTCACTGTAATAGTAACTAGATCTCATCACTATAATAGCACTAAGATCTTCATCACTATAATTACACTAAGACCTGTGAGAGCATTGAGACTGTAAGGGCATTGAAATTGTGATAGCACCGAGACTATAATTTGAGCGAGGTTAAGACTGTGATACCACTGAAATATTATTTCTATGGTAGCACTGAGAAATTCTCATTGAGATGGCGTTGAACCCGCATCACTATGATGGGACCAAACCCTTTCTGTTGTGATAACACCGAAATATCTCCACTATGATGTCCGAAATTATTTCATAGATGATCTGAGCTTTTTCAATGTCTTTATGCAAAGATCTCATACTTTTATATATAGTTTTTTCCATATGAAAATAGGTCGACATGTGATCATGAAGAGATGTATCTCTATTTTAGGCTGACTTAAGTTCATTTGATGATAATTCCTTTGAGGTTTACTTGAAGACTTTGGTGAAGAGGCTGACTTGATGGAGGAGTATTTAACCAAAAATAATTGACTTTAACAACTACCTAAATCCTACAATGGAGGCTTGAACTATGGCCCAAGCATGAAACCCATGCTTAAACAAGTGAATTAAATAATAATAAAAATTATTTTTTCTTTTTCTTTTGACAAATATATTACATTTTGACTCAAGTACAATTTTTGAAGACCAAAACTTGTTAGGTTCTTCAACAAAATGAGCAATGGCTCTTTCTCGCCCCTCATCTTCCCCTGCCACACGTCAAAATCACTTGCGGGTTACTTTAATAAGAGATGGGTTTGTTTGACCCACGAAACCATTTTTGAGGTACGTCCTCTCAAGATGAAACTGAGAACCAATTTCTCATCATTGTTGAACCTGGTGCATTTAAGATTAACCGAGTTCATTTGGGTTCGTTGGAGAAGAACCCAACCTTGAAGCAGGGACGTGGAGAGAAGAAACCGAGATTGGTACGTGAACCTAACCCGCCCAAATACATGACCCATGCAACATAGTATTTAAATGAAAAATGTAATTTGATATAATCTAACAAGGGGAACCCATTAGAGTTCACACAAACCAAAAAAAAGTGAGGAATGTGGTTAGTTGACATCACATATTCCTTGCAAGTTATCCAAACACTTTGCATCACTTTTATCTAAGGAATTTATGGGGCTAACACACACTAGACTTACTTTCCTTTGAAAAATAACTTCTCTTTAGTTTATTGCACATTGTTTGATCAAGGTTTCTTTTCCTTTTTTTGGTATTTAAAGTTATTTATATAAAGTGAATGTTTCAACTGCTTCTTTTAATGTTTCTCTCATAGTTGTTCAAATTAATTAAGAGATAAATCAAGGAACATAGGTTTTGGATGTAATTTTAAAAAGATTCCATTACTCATTTTTTCTAGCTCCAAATTGGCACTTGAAGAAGATAAAATCCATGCATAACCAGCTGTGGACCCAGACCAGATCGGAGAATTCCTACATTCTCCACAAGCTCAATGAACACATTAAGGAATTTCAAAATCTTAATAATAAGTGTGCCCACTTGGATAACACAATTGATTTCCTTCATGAAGTCATTGCTAAGAAGCCAGGGGAAATTTCAAACAATCCAAATCGTAGCAGTAGGAATCAGCCATATGAAGAGAGCACGGTTAACCAGGAATAGCATAGACTCAAGTTCATGGTGCATTGGATCCATTTCGTCTACAGTTAGAAGAAATTATCCAGCTTTAGATACCTATATTATGTATTCAAGTAGTTATGAGATGTAAATGTATATCATTCTTGCAAGAATTTTTCAAGATTTACAAGCTAGATGTTGTAGAAAATATAGGAAATTATGAAGAAAATTTAATAGTTGTAAAAGAAGGTTCAAGGATTTTGTATTCGTCTTTTCCGTTTAACTCTTCAACACATATGTATGAGGATTATTTTCTTCCTCCTTTTTGGATATAATATCAAATGCCAGAATTGGTTAAAAAAAAAATTTGGAACTTGAAGAAGAACATTTTGTTATGATTCATTGATTCCTGTTGGTTTCAACAAACTTCTTTTTTGTCTTGTATAAACACTTGACCCTCTTCCACTGCATAAACTGAAAATAACTAGAAATATTTTTCGTTCGGATCAATTTTCAAGAATAATTCACCTTGGTGCAAAGTCATCAAGGATTCATACATACCCCAAGCTGACTTAGGGATTAAATGATCCTTCACAGAATGATGTATAATTCTTAAAATTAACCACCTTTTTGTTGTGTTAGGCCAATAATGAGCGATTGGTAAAGAGTCTAACCTTTCCCTCAACAAAACACCAAAGCCAATAGCATCTAAAATATGGAATCTGCACTTTGAGGGAGTAAAATTTGCAGTGCTTTATAACTAATCATACTCTCTAAAACATGTAGCTTAGGTATCCATGCAGACACATATTAGGTCTAGATTGTGTTGTGAAACTAGCTCCAAAAAGAGAAGAAAAGAGATATCAATGCCTTATAAATAAGACACTTCGAGGGGGAAACCTTCAATACATTACATGAATGAACAATTCTTGGATGATACAAATGACAAAACCTCATTTCTATATATAGGAGTCCATGTGGCCACAATGTAATCCTGGTGGGGCCACAATGTAATCCTAGCCAACCTAAGAATAATAATTGAAGGGCACAATAACAACAATATGGGGGTTACAGGGGTACAAAAATAACAATAAGGGGGTTACACTAACAACAATAAGGGACTATACTAATAATATAGGGACCTAACATGCCCCTCTCCTTCAAAAAAGAGTGCGTCCTCAATGCTTGAGTAGAGGCGGAATTGTATATAAATTCTCATCCTCCCATGTAGAATCTTTAGTGGGTAAGTTCTCCCACTTGATGATATACACTGAAATTGATCGATTCCATAGCTTTCGATTTCTTGTTTTTGTGACCGCTTCAGGTTCCAATATGATTTTTCCTTTCTCATCAAGTTCTGGAAATATTGTTTGAACCAGAATATTTTCACCTATAACCTTCTTTAAGCATGACACATGGAAAATTGGATGCACTCGTGAAGAAGCAGGAAGCTCCAATTTGTATGCCATAGTACCGATCTTTGCAACACCTTGTAAGGACCATAATACTGACGTGTTATTATCCTTCCCCAGCTTTCTTGAGGGACATTTTTGTATGGTTGTAGCGCTAGAAATACCAGGTCTCCTAAATCAAAACATCTGCATTTCGTGTTGATGCGCTATTGTTTCATTCGATTTTGTGCCAAATTTGGGTTGTCCTTTAAAAGTTGGAGAACTTGTTGTTGATGCTCGATGTGATCTTCCTTGCTTGAACCTTCGAATTTTCTCTTAAATATGATGTGATGGATGGTGGATGATATCCATAAAGTGCCATATATGGGGTCATTTTCTTTAACGTATGGAAAAGGGAGAAGTGTTATACCACCATTACGAAGCTAGAGTAACCACTTGACCCATTGTGTTTTTTTATAGGATACAAAACAACGAAGATATCCTTCCAAACATTTATTTACTATCTCGGTTGACCATCGGATTGAGGATGATAATATGAAACATGAGCTAATTGAGTACCCAAACAAGAAAATAACTCCGTCCAAAAATTTCCTGTAAAAATGGGATCTCTGTCGCTCACAATAACCCTTGGGCTTCCATGTAGCTTTTGAATTATGTCCACAAATGTAGTAGCAACTGTACTTGCTTTAAATGGATGAGATAATGCACAAGTGTGCATGCTTGGTAAGTCTATCAACTACCACCATGATGACATTCTTTCCTTCGGACTTAGGTAAACCTGTGATAAAATCATTGAAATCTCCTCCCAACGTTGACTTGGAATGGATAAAGGTTGTAGAAGTCTCGGGGTCTTAATTGTCTCCACTTTATTCTGCTGGCAAACCAAACATTCTGCCACAAACTTTTTAGGATTTAGGATTTAAAGACATCCCAAAAAAATTCTTTCTTCCTTACTGTGGTAAGTTTTTAAAAATCACAGTGTCCTCCCCTGGGGAAAGTGTCACCATTCAAAAAAAATCTTTTGTTTTAGTTGGGAATTCTTACAAAGATATAGGCTAGATATTTGTACCATAAGGAATCATTTTTCCAACTAAATGTATCAGATGTACTAGGATCTTACTACAACTTTTGAATGAATGTCCACACTTCTTCGTTCTTCTTCCATTCATCTCTTTCTTCAATTATCCAATCTGGTTGGATAATAGAAATGGCACAAAGCAATGCTTCCACCTCTTCATTATTTCTTGAGAGTGCATTTGCAACAACATTTAGCTTCCATTTTTTGTATATTATTTCAAAGTCATAACCCAACATATTTGTGACCCATTTTTTTTGCTCTTCTGAAGATAGTCTTTTTTCTAAAAAGTGTTTAATGCTATCATGATCAGTTTTTACCTTGAAGTGTCTTCCCATTAGGTAAGTTCTCCATTTCTTTAGTGCATGCAGTATTGCTAGCATTTCCTTCTCATAAATAGGTTTCTGTAAATACTTTCCTTTGATTGGAAAAAATTAGAAAGCAATGGGTCTTCCTTCTTGCATTAAAACAACACCAATTCCATTTCCTGAAGCATCATTCCACAATAAAAGTTTTGTGAAGTCTGGCGTAGCTAAGACTAGTGCTAGGCACATTGCCTCTTTAAGATGTTCGAAACCTTAGTTGCTTAGGGAGGTCAGCAAAAAATGCATCTTTCTTTAATAATGTTGTTAGAGGTGCTGCTATTCTCCCATAATTCTTAAGAAACTTGCGATAATACCCTGTTAACCCGAGAAATCCTCGCAACTTCTTTATGGTTGTGGGGACTTTCCATTCCTTAATGGCTTTAATTTTGTTAGGGTCTACCTTAACACCCTCGTGAGATACAATATGACCCAGATATCCCACCTCTTGTACTCCAAAGAAACATTTGGATGTTTTTGCATATAATTGTTTCTCCTGCAATAGTTTTAGCACCCTATCAACATGTTTAACATGATCCTTCCAAGACCTGATGTAGATTAGTATATCATCAAAAAATACTAGCACAAATTTTCTAAGGAAGTGTTTGAAAATGGAATTCATCAACCCTTGAAATGTGGAAGGTGAATTGGTAAGGCCAAAAGGCATGACCAAAAAATCACAATGACCCTCATGAGTTCGAAATGTTGTTTTCAGAATATCTTCAGTCTTCATTCTAATTTGATGATACACTAAACGAAGATCCAATTTGGTAAAATAAATTGCTCCATGTAACTCATCCAATAATACATCAATCACAGGAATGGGAAATTTATCTTTAATGGTGAGCTTATTGAGCTCCCTATAATCCGGACACATGCGCCATGATCCATCCTTCTTGTGTACCAATACTACATGAGTAGATAAAGAAATTTGACTAAGTTGAATTATACCTGCCTCTAACATTTCTGCAATCGTACGTTCAATTTCGCTCTTTTGGACATAAGGATATCTATAAGGCCTGATGTTTGGAGGAACACTTGCTGGAATCAAATGAATAACATGATCATGATCACGAATAGGTGGGAGTCCTTTTGGAGTTTCAAAAACCTTGGAATGATTGTCCAAGACTTTTTGGAGATCTGCAGAAATAGATGATTTTGATGTTGGAACTTCTAGTGAGCATAATTGTGCAATTATGCCTTGTTGTTCTTTCTTTAGAAGCTTTGTCATGACATTAGAGCTTATTATCCTTCCTGGCTTCCCTTCAATACCCCGTAATTCGACTTCCTTTCCTTCTGAAAAAAATTTCAAGAAAAGTTCTTGAAAATTAAAAGCTACCGTCCCCAAAGATTGTAACCATTGTACTCCTAGTACAACATCAGCACCTCCATAGGAATGGAAAGCATTGGACTATTCAATACATATTCCCCCATGGTTAGCTTGATATTATGGAATTTCCCAGAGCAATTTATAGTTCCTCCATTTGCAACCATCACTTGGCATTCTGGTGCTGGGTATAGGAAACAATTTAATTCCCTGGCTACCTTACAATGAATAAAATTATGGGTGCTACCTGAATCAATCAACACTATTACCTTTTCTTCTTGATATGTCCTTCTATCTTGAGAGTTTGAGGAGTGGTAATTCCTGCCAATGCATTACACGATATGGTCGGACTCATTTCTTCCTCTTCTTGGGTTGGTTCCTGGTGTATATCCTCTTCTTGTTCATTTTCTTCTTCCTCTTCATAATCTATGTAAAATAATTTCTTCTCGGCACACATATGACCTTTAGTGTATTTTCTATCACAACTGTAGCAAAGCCCTTTTTCTCTTTTTTCTTCCAATTTTTGTGGTGTCAACCTTGTAGGTTGTGGAAATCTAGGAGTAGCAACACTTCCCTCTTTATAGAAGTGAGTGGTAGGCCTCCTTGTCGCCATTATTTTACATTCAACTTTTCTTGCCAACCTGAATGCCTTCTCGAATGAATCCGGTTCCAAAACACGAACTTCATGTTGAATGTTATCCTTTAAAGTACCTATGAAGATATCAATCCCGTGTTCCTCTGGAATATCAGTTACCCTTATATTCAATTTTTGGAAGTCTTCAATGTGCTCCCCCATTAAACCCTTTTGTTTGAGATTTATCAATTGGCTAAAGAAGGTGTTGCTCTTTGTATCCTCATAATGTGCTATCATTTCCTCCGTAAAAATTGACCTAGTCACAATTTTTTTACGGGAGCAAAGCCATCGATACCATACAAATGTATTTTGTTCTAAATGTAAAGTTGCAATGCGTACCTTTTGTGTGTTTTGCACATTATGGAGATCAAAATATTGCTCCATCTGTAGTATCCATGTTACAGGATCCTTTCCATCAACTTCCTCATATCCATTTTTGGAATGTGGTGGTTCTTCCCGCCAACATTAGATTTTATGAAATCACGATTAACATTTATTTTTTTCTCATAATGAATTTCCTCTACTATCTTTTCACGATTAGGAAACATTTCTTGTATCAACTTTGTAAAACCTTCGATGTCTGCTTTTAGATAATTCTTCATGTTTTCCATTTTCTCATCGATCTTAGCTTCCATGTCATCCATCTTAGATTCCATGCCATCTATCTTAGATTCCATGCCATCTATGCCATTCTTCAAACCATCTATCTTAGATTCCATGCCTTTCTTCAAACCATCCATCTTAGTTTCCATGCCTTTCTTCAAAACTTCCATGTCATTTTTTGTTGCTCTTTGCGAGAGCGAAATTTGTTTCACTTGCTCTTGTAATTTCGATATGTCATGTTGCCATTCTTCGTCTTCATGAGTCATAGTAGAGATTTATAAAGGCTTAATGGGTGTTCAATTATTTTTAGGGGCCATTTTAGAATCCAATACTGATATATATTCTACAATATGCCCTTGTAATCAATTGAACTTGATTCTTCAAACAAGACTTATGCAATTCGGAAAAAAAAATACACACCTTTTACTTGCTTTTGAGGAGATCGATATTGAAATTGAATTATCTCTATAATTTCAGATCCTCAATATCTGAAATTCAGCCCTGTAGCAGCCCTCTTAAGCTTCTTTCAAATGCCACATTTCTGATATGATTTGGATTCTTCAAGGCAAAGTTATGTCAAATCTCCCACAATGACCCAATTTTGGACTGCTTTAGTAGAGCGAACTTGTAATACTTGCCACGTGTCATTTTTTCCTCCTTTGGCTCTGAAATTTATAGAACAAAAACTACAATCCATGTACTTGTGGCTGATTTTTACATCATTCCAATCCGATTCTTAGAGAGAGAGCTATGAAGATTTTCCCACGATCACCTCTTTGAGATGAAATTCAGAAGCCTCAAAAATCCCTAACTTCCACAGATCATATCTCCGAAAATATTGTGAGCCAAGAACTGAAATTCTGCGATGATGTTCCCCAGGATTGTGGCTTCGCACTCTAAAAATTTCAGCTTCTGAACCTTCGTATAAAAAACATTATTACGAAAATACCACGATGACCTGTTTAGGTTAAATTCAGGAGCCTGCAAAATGACCTAACTTGCATAGATCATATATCTGAAAATATTGCGAACCAAGCTCTGAAATTTTGTGACGATGTTCCTTAGGATTTTGGTTTCGTACTGTACAAATTTCAGATTCTGAAGCTTAATAGAAAAAAAGTTATAGTGAAAATGCCACGATGACCTGTTTGGAGCAGCGAAACCCTAGAATCTCAAAGCTCTGATACCAAATGTTGTGAAACCAGCTCCAAAAAGAGAAGAAAAGAGATATCAACGCCTTAGAAATAAGCCACTTCGAGGGGGAAACCTCCAATAAATTACATTAATGAACAATTCTTGGATGATTCAAATCACAAAACCTCTTTTCTATACATAGGAGTCCATGGGGCCACAATGTAATCCTAGCCAACCTAACAATAATAATTTAAGGGCACAATAATAACAATATGGGGGTTACAAGGGTACAATAATAAAAATAAGGGGGTTACACTAACAACAATAAGGGATTATACTAGTAATATAGGGACCTAAGAGATTGCTTCAATCACTAACTCTTGAGCATCACCAACTAAAACCTTTCAACAGATTTATCTCACAGGTAATAGCCCTATCCACTCAAGGAACCCTGGATCATTTCATATCTGCCACTCTAATACCATATTAAATTTCATGGTAAACAGATTATCACTCAAAAATGAAACCCTAAGCTAATGGGAATGTAAATTGAAACCCATCTCAAAACATAATTTTAGAAAACAAAATTTGTATGTACAAAATCTCTGGAAATATGAATAGTTATTACAGATCCGAACTCTCAATCATAAACCTATTATATTAATTGTAAACAAGAATACAACGGATCTAGTTCTAATCAAAATTATATATATCAATGGAATACCCTGCTTGTTTTTCTATGGATAAAGATAGCTAGTGTTATAATGCATCTATACATACCAAGAAAGGTTCCTAAAACCTAACCCTAATCTCCTAGAAGTGTGCCCAGATTGTGTGTGAAAAGATGCTTAGAATAACATACCTAGTCCTGCATGAGTGAATTCCTAAAATAGAGTCCATTAGGAGAGTAATGCATAAATGCATGCATCACCTCCTCTTTGGTTGTATGCACTTTTGGTGATTCAAGAACTGCTAAAATTATATAATAAAATTCTAAAAATAAAAAATAAAAGGTAAAATTGGAATTACTTATATGTTGAGAATTATAGCTCAAATAGGAACTTTTGCACAAATTTGGTGTGAATGTGCAAGTAGTAGTTCAAAATATTAAAAAAATGTAATATTGTTTTTGTCAAAGTAATTCTATTTGTAATTCGCTTTAGCAAAAAAAGTGTCTTGTATTTAGCAGTTGAGTTTAAAATTGTGCCTCATGCATGACTTAAACTAGGAGGAATCTTAAAAATAGATGAAATGTATGCATGACATGTAGGGACATGTCATTCAGTCTGTACATCATGACGTACTACTCATAGTTGTTCCAATAAAGTTTGGGATGTTTTCTATGCATCCATGCATTGTTGTATTTGTGGGAAACTTGTGAAGGTTTCTCATAAAGAATGAAAGTATGATTTGGAGGATTAATTTGCCGTTTATGTGTGAAATTAATTGTGAGGATTCCACTATTCAATTTCTAACTATTGGGTGATTGATGTTATAAAAATGGTCTGAAATTTAATTTTAGCATTAATTGAATTCAGTGATCTACTTCTTAGATTTAGGTCACAAAGATATTAGTCACCTAGGGCATGGGTTGGAAATTTTCACATAAAATGATGTTGTCTCCATAACTACTCTCATGCACCTTGTACTGGGATGCTATCAACAAAACTACTCAAAAGAACTCTCATCTAAACTTCCCTTACTATGCAGGATTTGATGAGTGTGCCACAATAAATCCAATGGCCAATAAATCCAAGTATAAACTAACAAAAATTGCAAGAAAATACAAAAGGTTTATAGTAATAATGGTATAAATTAGCACCATGGAAATCACCCTACAAACACCCTAAACACTCAAATTATTATCTTTCAAAGACTATATCCTATCTCATTCCATTGTTTTGATTTCATATACATTTAATGATTCCACTTTCACCATCTGCAAACGATACTGATAGAAGAAAAAGAGAACTTCAGAGCTACAACTTGACCTATGGCCCAATTAGGTAACAAAACTCAATCCTCTTTTGAAATTCCCAGAACACCTTAAACTACAATCCTAAAATAATACAATTAGGTCAACCCATAAGAAATAAGATATCACTTCCAACAATTACAGCCAAAATTTCCAACACTACTACCCTTAATAAGACATCTTTGGTATTGTTTTTGGTAGTTTTAGTTTCCAATCAATTATAAAATAACTAGGACATATTTAAGTTTTGTAAGAGGAATCCAAGTTTCTTATTCAGCCAAATTGTTTACAACAAGTTTAAAAAATCCATCCTTTCGCACAATAGAAAAGGCAAGAACTAGTCAAATTTGCAAATCATTTACACTCTAAAGTGTCATTAGCACAACAATGAACCTCTTATGTCTACTATGGAAATCAAGAATGTTCATGTGAATCAATGATCCAAAAAATGAGGCACTCTATATTTTTCAAGTTGGGCATTAAGGTTTTTGTATATTCTGAAAAGAGAAATAAAATGCACAAGACTCCAAAAAAGTATAAAATTCTGTTTCACTCATAATTCTATAGAACTCCTAAAACATTTAAAATTTGCTCGGTTTATAACTAAAGGCCCCAAAATTCTGTGAGTTGGTCAGAATGTAATGCATCATTGATTGTCTCATTCATAAATATTTTAAGAAAACACAGTATGCATAATCAAGGGAATAAGGGAGAATAGCGAGGAAGAACAAAATTTCAAAAAAGGACACACTTCTCCTAATAAGAAGTTGAAATTTAGAGCAATATAATGTGTATCGAAAAAAAATAATTAAAACAAAAATCCCAAACATAAGACATTCCAGAAAGCTTGAGAAAAACTCTTAGAGAGTGCATTATTTAAGCAAAGCTCAAGTAAATTTCCCTTCATCACAATCTCTAATATAATTTTATGCATTAGAATATAAATAATCTCCTAAACTAGATAGACGAGGGGGCTTCCTTGTACAGATTCCTATTGCAGCAACTGAAAATCCTCACTCTGCAAATGTTGGTGATGCTTCAATAGGTGCTTGTGCTATTGCTGGCTTTGATGCTTATGGTGGTGCTCCTATCTATTCCTCTATTGCGTTTAGAGCTGCAGATCCTAGAGAAACCACCTTTTTATCTGAGGGCACAAGAGCTTAGTTGGATAATGATTCAAATCGGTGTATTAGATCTAGTTTAGCTTAGATGACTTGGGTTTACGAGAACATCATGATACTAACAGAAACCATAATTCCTAAAACTAAAACAATTTTCAGTCAAGAAAGAAATTGTTTCATGGGACATTCAGTCACAACAATAGCGAAAAGACCCAAAAAAATCTTGAAACCCATATACATTGATGTCCTGCACTATATCAATATACGCCCCACCCTTTACCAAAAGTAGAAAACACAACAAGAATACTCTCAAAGGAAAAGAACCATAAACTTGACCTACAACCAATTATATCTATCATTGATTCTCACCGATTGTTTTCTCATTGTCCTAACATGTTGGAACACATTGAAAATACCAAAAAATAAACAAGTCATGAAACCATGTATAGAAGGAAACAAAATCACATATTTCTGGTCTGGCTCTATGAGATTTTGGTTTTAGAGGGGACACAATTTCTTAAATCCAAAATATACATACCTTTTTTATCTTCATATAATCCTCTTTCAGAGAAGCATGCTTCATTTCCATTTTATTCACCTCTTCTACCCATGTGATGCTTCCATTCTTACCCATGTGAGAATAATGATAATAATACCCAACGTTTAAGTGGGCACTCAATGAAGGCAGGGGGAGCCTTCAAATAGATTGTTGTTGCCTTTTGAGAGCATGAGCTTACAAGTTACGCCAGACTAGAAGTATAATAAGGCACTTAAAATAGCGCGACAAATTAAATTATAGAAATATAGCATCCCATGGGAGGGTTTTTATATCTGCACCAATTTTCATTTGGTGCAGTCAGCCGAGGAAACTTGATAATTTGAATATGGGTGGTTTCATGCTTGTGATATTGCTGGCTTTGATGCTTTTTGTGGTGCTCCCGTCTATTCCTCTATGGCGTTTAGAGCCACGGATCCTAGAGAAACCACCTTTTTATCTAAGGGCACAAGATATTAGTTGGATAATGCTTAAAATCGGTGTATCGGATCCAGTTTAGCTTAGACGACTAAGGTTTACAAGAAACATCCCCATCGAGAGGATAGATTCATGCCATCGTAGATGAGAGGAAAGATTCATACCATAGATTGGAATTGAATCTATGCCCATGGCTCTATATATTGAAACTTCATTATCTTTGGTAATTATTCGTATAACAAGGCATGGTAATTTCTTGCATGGCAATCACCACTTTTATCGCATAGAGATACATACCTTCATTGAATCAGAGACAAAGAGATCTTTGTTTATAATGGCCAATAGATTGATTTAGATAGAAAGATCTAACCCTCATTCAGTAGGTGTGGAACTTGTTTCTATATTCTTGGTTCTGCTTAGATTCATTCAAAGATTGTTGGATGTGATATGGATGGATCATTTCCACCGAACTCTAATTATTATTCTCGTAATCACTTGGGTAAAACATTCTTGGATTTTTTATATGATGCACTCTTTGCACACTAAGAACAAATCTCATCTAGTGATGATGATGAATGATTGATGGTTTGCATTCCATTCGTGATGATTGCATGACTGAATCGTAGAATCCAAATCGTTGCTATCTGATTATTTGTTCTTCCAAACTATGTGATTTCATGCATGTGTGAATGTTTGTTGTCTTTGTGTGAGCTACTAAATCAATGGAAAGTGAACCCTAATTATTTTCCAGTAGCTGATAGTAACGGGTAAGTGTTGGAACTTGATAAATAATGGTAAGTGGTAAGCTCTATTTGTTCTTCCAGTAGCTGCAAAAGACCCAAACATACGACCATCAAGAAAACTTGAGAAACATTCTTCGAGAATACATAATTTAATTAAACATTCAGTAAATTTTCCCCTTATTCCCAACTCTAATAGAGTGACATGCATTAGAATATATTTAACCTGAATCTAATTTGAAAAAAACCAAAAATAGCAGCGATTTCCATGAATATCAATTGGGATTTGGTAACTATAACAACCAACCACCATGCAATCCTCAAAAAACCAGAGAGGGTGCTAATCAAAGCTAGCCAAGCATGGATACGACCATGGGTTAATGACTCGAAACCAATAGAAGCATAGATGTAGAATACTAACCAATTCAGTGAAAGGAATAGGAAACTGCAGCGAAGGGAGAAAGATCCATGGATCATCTAGGTAATGAATATTTGTCCTGCCGCACCCAAGTCCGGGCAGTCTGTCAAGATTGGGCTATCCTCTTCCATGGTTGAGGAAGAGGCCTCTACAATATCCATAGCCAAGAAAAACCACAGTCACAGTACAAAAAAGATAACCATAAATACAGTAAAATGTAGGTTCGGTGCACACTTAAATGATGGGATGCTTCACCAAATTTTCAGTCGGTTGTTTTGTTTCTTCCCTTATATGGCTTCTTCAATCCTCGCCAGAAGCATCAACATGTTCGAAACGACATAGGAATAGAAGCATCAACATATTTGAAATGACAAAGGGGAGAAATATAAGGGCTCTTCATTGTGAGTATAATCTTTCTAGTTTGTTGATCAATCCTCCTTGGCCATACCCTCCCTCTAGCGAGGAAATAAAATTCCAAATGAAAAGCCCAAAACTTTTACCGCCCAAAAATTGTACCATAATTGGGAAATGAAATTCCAAATAAAAATCCCAAAACTTTTACCGCCAAAAAAGTGTACCATAATTATAATGTAAAAAAATATTATTTGAATATAATAAAATTTTTAAATTTTTTTTTTGAAAGGTTATAAATGTTTTGAGGTTTTCCAAAAGAAAGGTAATTGAATTTGTAAGTTATTTTGTTTTCTTTTTTTTGTTTTCTTTTTTTCATTGAATGTGACTAGTCTAGATCTATTTTAACTTCAGACCAAGAGCGATCACATCTATTTTCACTCTAAAAAGAAATATTTGATTCCTCCGGAGCTTGGTAGATCGAGATTTAAGATGGATCTAGATCGGTTTAATTATAGATTATAGTTATAGTTATAATTTCTTTTTATATTCCTTTTTTTAAACTTTTTTTGTGGAGTCAAAGTGTTAAAGAGGGCATCACAACATCTCTAAAATGGGAGAGGAATTCAATAATTATGGAGAACCCCTATAGGCCCATGGAAAAATTACAGGTAGAGAAAGGGGTGAGGATTTTTTGACTAGAGCGATGCGTAGTTTTGGCGAAGATTTAATGGGCTCTAGTCAATGTCAGGCTTTGGCATCCTTGTCAAAATGAAAAATAAGATTAAATGATAACCATGAGATTTTTATTCACATTATGTATATTTTTTAAGGACATAGATTGTCGTCGTGATAAACCCTTTGAAGACACACAAATACTCATCAAATATGTTTTTAAGATGATATGTTGGTTTCTTACTATCAGACTGACATGAAGGAGGAGGATTTTTTGGATTATGCATTGGAGGATGGGGTTTTCAACAAATTTGGGCTAGTCGCAAGGATTTTATTTATTCGCATTTGGAAGTTAGATCGAAAGGTCACCATGCCTCAATTTTCGGGCCTACCAAGTCTTTATAAAGAAACGTTAATAATTTGATAGGGAAATCATCTAGTGATTTAGAGGCCCTAAACCTTGCTCTAATTGCTCACTGTTTGTTTCCTCTAATTTTGGCCAACCTAGTGCTCGAGGCCATTTGTGAGGGGTTGCAAAACTCTTCTTGGGGTTCTCTAGCTCTGAGTTTGGTTTCCCTTTCATTCTTATAGAGATAAAAAAAATATATGCAATTTGTTATGACTTTTTTATGGCTTTCAATATTTTCAGAAGTTACGACTTTCTCAGGTTTTTTTTTGTTGCTTGTCCTTCATCTCAAGTGTCATTGGCCTCGCCATCCTTAGATGAACTTGTTGAGAAATTAGGGCTTTTAATTCAAATTTATCTTCTTGATAATTACTTGTGAACTTATTATGCTTCTATTACTTAGATCTTATCTTCCTTATCTTATTATGTATTTCATCAAGTCAACATCAAAACACAAGAGATGCAAAGTTTAGGCTCTTCAAGCCAAGGCCAAAACCTCTCCCTCTTCGAGAGGAAAACCCAAAATTAATTCTTCTTATAGATATTTAATTGACTAGTACCATAACCATGACATAGACCATTGACACCAATATTCCTCTTCAAGCTAGGGCCAAAACATCTCCCTCTTGGAGAGGAAAACCCAAAATTAATTCTTATTATAGATCTTCAATTGACGAGTACCATAACCATGACATAGACCCTTGGCACCAGTATTCCTCCAAGACCCTTGTCATTGTTCTTCTCGGCTCCTTATGATGACCTTCCTTTTTAGCATTTCTTTGCACCAACCCTATGGAAACTCAGTCCATAGCCTTCTATTCTTTCTTGGTCACCTAGAAACCTTTCTTTGGTCTTCTTGTTGTTGTGAATGTTTGTTGAATATATACAAGAGTGTGAAATCAATGGTGGAGGATATTCCCTTCTGCAGTTCTTACAACCTTCCTTTTTGCTTCAACATTGTATAAATGCCTCGTTCTGCACTATATAGGAGACACTGATCTTTGTTGTGGTAATCCCTCGACCTAGCTGAAAGACGTGAGTTTTAATATGCCCCAAACAGAGATTTAATACAATCTTTCTTCCTTCATTGGACACCTTCTCTTCTTCGCACAAAATGAAGACTAAAACCCACACTTATCATCTTAGACATGGATGAATTGTGGTATGTCTAACCCATCTGAAAATATCAGAGGTAACCCACAAAAAAAATCAGAGAAGAATTCTGAAATCTATCTTTCTGTGGTGATCAAGATTCCTTTATATAGTTGTTTCCACCACTAATGAGCCGTCATGACTTATTGAATAGTTGTTTATTTTTTTTAGTTGACTTGAGTTTATGCTCATTCTTTTTCTTTGAGGCCGAAGTCAAGGAGATAGTGGCATCTCATGGAGCTTACTATTACATCAATAATTTTCCTTTTACAAGTGTAACAACACTTCATATACATGACTATGAATCATACATTTATGACAAGATGAAAACCCCATAAATACATCAAGAATAAGTCTTTGACCTATAATAAAAACTCCTTTATCATGAAACCCATGATGCAAGTATTACAAAATACATTGTATTAACTGTCTTCTTCATTACATAAATTCATAATTACAAGTCCTTATGAAGACTGAACCAAGTTACAATTTCCAACACTCCCTCCTAACTAGGGAGGTATTCATAATGGTACATGGTCACTCTCAAGCTGAATAATATAATATTAAATAGAATTAGATTGGTAATCCATCTATTATAGCATCATCTTAACCAATATTGTCATAGTGCAAGGCCTGGACTAACAACTCCATATCTCCACCAGAACATGATCTACAATGTTGGGGAGACCAATGATTATAGACATCATCATCATTATCTCCAAGGTACATGCTCCACTTGGGTGTTCACCGCATATGAGCTTTTGGACTATTCTTATTGTTGGATTCCTAGTCCTCAAAGAATATATGTCCTTCCACGACTACTCTTTTCTCAGATGCCAGATGATTACCGAACCTCGCATTTTTTCTTCCAGGTGAAGACCATAATGATATATCTATCTCTCCCTCTCAACAAGAGAGGGCATATTCCACAAAGTAATATACTCATTCCTATACAAGGAATATACCTAATCTTACTCTTAGGAATTACCGAGTTTCCTCCAAGTAATAAACTTATCACAAAGCTCCCTCTTAACTAGGGACCTGCAACATCAATGGTGAGGTGCCCAGCTGCTCATGAATAAATCCTTCATTAAATGTCATTAATTTCTTTGTTGAGGAGCCATCATCTTTGGGATCTCTTCATTAGGGCACAGATCATCCATCACTCTTCATTTTATCAGAAAGTGTTCCATCAATATTTTCATATGGTCTAGCTTCATATCATGTTGCTTTCCTTCGAACCGTACTTATTTCAAGGATATTTCATCCTGCCATATGGTTATAAACTTGTGGAAGACATATAATTTCCTTTGGAAGTCCTCCAGAAGCTCATCCAGATATTATGAAATTATAAATATGAATACTTAAATAAAAAAATTACCTTAGTGATGATCTTTCATCATGACATGCTTCTTGTAGGCATCGAAATATTTTGTACAGATTGACACATCTCCAAAAGATATGTATTATCAAGGGTCTTCATCTTTATTGGGATTCTCATCATAGTATACATATCTTCCCATGACATTTTCTAGTCAAGTATTCTTAGATTTCTTAGATGTTGATTGCCTCTAACCATGGTTGTATTTTTCACGATCTCCTCCCCTTTCCTTCTCCATAAAATTTTTCATTATTCCTGAGAACTTACAATGTGAAACTCCTTGAAAATGTACAATCACCACATATTCCATATGAGGACATATTATATTTATTTAATCTGGTGTGGAAACTTGTGCATAAGAAGAGTTTATGCTTTCTTTGATCATACTTATTTTACCTGCAACCATATGACCTATCTATATAGCATCCAATGTTAGCATAAATATACATTTACCTTATTTCCATCCTTTGATTCATCTTGCAACAATTTTCCTTGGAGTGAAGAGCCTTCAATATCTTATACCATCAATCTATGTGAAAAATAATTGTGCATTGGATTTTAGAGGTGGTGAAAGGATAAGGCAAGGGAAGATGAGGGAGCCGGACATTCGAATCCTCACTCTGGTTTGGTGTTGGTCCTGGTAGTGACCTTCGAAAGGAAGTGTAAATGTTGAAGGAAGTTTTACGAAGGGAGTGGCTTATGTGTGCTTTTCATGGGAATTTTTTGGTGTGGTGTGTTTAACCGGTTCCTGCCGCTAAATTTCTTAGCCATTATCTGTGTCTGGGTTAAGGATAGGAAGTTGAAGGGAAGTGAGCTCACTCGTTTCATTTTTCTTGGATTTTGGTGAGCCTATTTTTTCTTTCTAAGAGAGGAAGCTAGAATCTTCACTCCAGGAAACATCGAGGGTGGTAGCGGAAAATTAGTTTATTTTCCCAATTCTGTGCCCTCCAGTATCGGTGCGATGGTGTTTGGTGGATTGACGTGTGGTCTCTGTGTGGAGAATTTGGAGGCTTGCCGCTGCCCTTGGGGAATTTATGCTTAAGCATCAGCTACTTTTTCATCGCTTTTTGTTCAATTTCCTGTTTTCGTTTGGTGGGTGATGGTATTTGGTTTTCCTGGTTCTAGTGGTCTTTACCTAGTAGTGGGAGGTGGCTCTATGCTTACCTGCAATGGTGGGCAACGAAATTTAGCTCCTTTGTTGGTGGTGTTTGTTTTCTATGGTGGGGGTTCTGGTGGACTTTACACATGGCGGGGTTCCTCGACCTTAGCGAGTTATGAAGCCCCCGATGCGGTGTGGTCGTTCTCCCTCCCCTGTCATCCATGGCCCTGTGGGGATGGCAGACTCGGAAATAATCATGTTAGATCCACGCCAGGGTGGCAAGACTACGAGGTGTGTGTGACTTTCTAGTGTGGGTGTGCATGGGGGCCATGGAGGAGGTAAACAGGGGAATAACAGGGGTGAGGATTTGAGGGTTCAAAAGTATATTTTTCAGGGTGGGGGATCCCATGGTGGTAAGGAGAATCATCAGTTTGATTGATCTAAGGTAAATGAGGGGTGGGTTTTCCAACATTGCTTCTAGGATAACTGTTGTGCACTTATCAATAGCCTCATGGAAATAGTCGACACAACTAAGAGATTTTATCGTGAGGAGCACGAAAATCAGATGGAAACATTGGAACAAATGCACTATTTATAGTGCTAAGTCCAGGAGAGATTGGTAGTTGTTTGGCGAGGCCAAAATCAACTCAATTAGAAAGTAGAAAAGTTGGAGACTTGGCTGGCGCACTTTGAAGGGCACGTTCAATGTGACTTCTGTCCTCCACCACCTCCAGGAATATCCCTAGACAAAACAACATCCATCACATCGGACGCATAGTATGCTATTTGGTGACCTTTATGTTTTATATTTATTTTGGTGCCTCTGGCCCAACCGTTTATGGACAATGTCCCTAGTCTCTCTTTTGTATTTTTGTCATCTGGTGCAAATTTTGTTCAACAAACCCAGTCGGGATCAGACCACCTACAATTTTGTAAGCAACTATATGTACTCCTTTATTCCTACGTGAATAGAACATTGACTTACAAAAAAACAAAGGTTCATACATCATTAAAAATTAATTAAGGTTCATACTTAAATTAGTAAAGGTTCATACCTATTTACTAAATAGGTCTATGAATATATATTTTAGATTTATCTATTTAGTATTTATCAAATATAAATATGAAGATTTAATACTAGATTTAAATGAACTCACACATTTAACATAAACAATTTTATATTTATCTATTTATTAAATGTAAATATGAAGATTTAACCTTAGATTTAAAACAACTCACACTTTTAACATAAATCAATGAAGTTTCAAAATTAAACTTTATGACCAAATATTAAATATAAATATAAATATTAATTTGATTATCTCAATATTACCTTTACTAAAATTATAATGAAGGCATTTGTGTAAAGTCGATAAATGATACATGCAATTTTGTTAATTGTATATGAATCCATCGACAATGTTAAACTTTAGAGACAAAAGTGTATTCAGAATTTTAACACTGTAAATTCAAAGACCCCTTTGTCTCTAAATTTTAACACTGTAGATGGATTCAAAGACACCTATAGTGAAATGTAACACTTCGGTACCAAAATTACAATTTTCCATTTATGGAGTGTCACAATTAAAAATTACTGACATAAATGACTAATCCATATACTTGTTGTACTTGTTATTTGGTCATATTTTTATTTTGAGACTATAATAATCATTTACATTAATCATTATTAATTTTGTAACTTATTATCTAGTCATATATTTTAATCATATACTAAATTGGTCATTTAAGTTAGTCACATTTAGTTTAGTCACTTATTATCTAGTCATATATTTTATCCCTAGACTAAATTAGTCATTTAAGTTAGTCAATTTTAGTTTAGTCAGTTATTATCTAGTCGTATATTTTATTCCTAGACTAAATTAGTCATTTTAGTTCAGTCACTTAAAATTTCTCAAATTTAGTAGTAATTCACTTGAAATAATTGCGGTGACTAACGTTTTTAGTCACCTAGTCATTAATTTCATCATTTTTTACTAGTGATTGGTTATCATACCAAAAAGGGAGGCAAATGGAGAGTTTTTGTGGACTACCAAGAGCTTAATAAAACCACTCAAAGGGACCACTTTTCTCTCCCGTTGGTCGAGCTTTCTTGCGCACTTATCTTTTATTAAGATCTTGTTTGCGTATCCTCTCCCGATGGAATGAGGGAACCCTAGTATCGTACCCAACGATTGGAGCACATCCATGTGGGTTCTATCACAAGGCTTCAAGATGATTGGGTTTTACTAAGTTTTTTATGGGAAAAATAAACTCATTGTGTAATAGGTGCTCTACAACCTAGTATAGGGGAGATGTTGTCACATAATGTTATATTTAAAAATAACAAAATAATATTTACATACAAAATTAAAAATAGTAATAACAAAAAAAAAATAGTGTTGGCCATAAATAAAACACTTCAATTTACACTTTAAATTTAGATCAAAATTTCCACTTTAACTTGACATAAAATTTATATAGAGAGATAAAGTAATTAAAAGTTTAAAATAATAATAATAATTTACTTTTTAGTATGAGAGATATGTAATTTCTTCAGTACTTGATATGGAGTTTATAGAAAATAATATTATTAATATTACATGACCTCTCATTCATTCTATGTTCAATTTACATGTAATATTTGAAATAAAAAAATATTAATAACAAAACATATTTTATTGTTAGCAGTAAGTAAAATATTTTAATGTACATATTAAATAACATAATTTTATATTAGAAAAACAAAATAGGTGAAATTAATTTTTATTTTTTTATATTTTCACTATTCATTGCTAGGGGATGTGTAATTTATTTTATTTTTAATTTGGAATTCACATATAAGATTTAAAAATTAATTATTTTGTTTGTAAGTCAAAATTCTATTAATATGGTAAAAAAGATGTACATCAAGAGTAACAAAGAGCAGGTGGTCTCGCTTTGATCGGGTTTATTGACCATTGTTTGCAGCAAGTGAATAGAATACAAAAAGGAAGTTAAGGACATCGTCCATAAATGGGAGGGTCAAAGACACTAAAAGAAAAACAACACATAAAAAACACTTGTTAGCATACTAGTCGTCCGACGTGATGGAAGTTGGGTTATCTAGGGAAGTTCTTGAATGAGGTGGCAGGCGGAAGTTACATTGGATGTGCCTTCTAAGTGTGCCAACAAAGTCTCCAGCTTTTCCGCTTTTTTTGCAAGGTGTTTTTAGCCATGCCAGACCACCACCACTCGCTCTATGACCTGGCACTGAAAATAATGCATCTTGTCCAACATGGCCACTAGCTCAGCATGCTTCTCCCTTAAAACCCATTCATCCGACTCCACCTAATCCAGCAGAGGTTGAATTAGTTCACGAAAATTCTCCATACATCAATGTTGAATTACCTGTAGGCTGGGAATTGATCGCCTACCAGACCCTTGACTGACCATTCTACCACACTTCAAACCACCACGTTCTTGAGGTTGTTGATACCTCCCACCCCTACAAGATTCGTTCTTATTTCCTCCACATCCACCATGCATTCCAACTCCCCAAATTCAAGAGCGATCAGTAATCTTTCCACCCTGATGCATTTGAGCTGCCATCGTTCCCAACTCCTCTTAAGGAGCCAACCTCTCCTAGTCCCCAAGGCGCACTGAGCCTGGTTTGGTAGGGGGAGGAGCGCCCACACTGAGGGGAAGGCTACATTCTAAACATCCCAAGAGATTCGAAGCAACCAACAACCTTCCGGGCCCAGCCCATTGAAACTCACCGAGACCTCCACACCCAAATCACAGAAATCCCTTCACCCAAAATTTTCCACAAACAGCCACACACAACAACCCGAATATTGTCCTGCCACTAATTGAGCACCCCTGTGAGAACGCAAGATAATTAAGGAGTATGCATGTGAAGCTTGTGCCAAGACGATGTTCCCCAAGGGGCCTTGAGTAGACTACGCCAAAAGGCTGACATAGAAACCTTCAGGAAGGTGAATTCTCTATCTCCACTGCACACAACAAAACGCCCACGAAGACACAAGGCACACCAATTCTCAGGCCTAACACCTAAAATATAGTACCCCATCACCACCCCCAATATAACCACCATCTATACCATCTCCAAAATCATCCAATGAGCCATCTAATCACACCTTATAAATTCCAACGAAACTAGAAATACCAACATACCCCACTTACTAGCAGCCGCATTGTGCAAGCGCAATAAAACACAGGGTGCCACCTTTGGAGAAAAATAATAGTGAATTGACTTATCCAAGAGTCGAAGGGGAAGTCCAACTACCACTACCCGGCACTGGAGGCCATCCTTCATCTCATACATTTGCTCGCGGAATACCAATCGGGAGCCCAACAAAAGAATGAAACATTAACACAAACACAAATTTCTCCTCGATGAGCCATCTCGCTCTTTAGACCTTCACCAACCACACTTGCTGAGAAAATATTATGTCTCATATGATCACATTTACACCCCCCATTACACCGGTTCAAACAAGAGGAAAGGGAGGCGAGTCCTCCCCCAGCATGCCAATTGTTAGCGACCATGGGACTCGGTTTGCCACGTGCTTCGAGATTCTCATCCCCATCAGGGAAAGATTTAAAATTTTTTAATAACAAATAAAAATTTAATATAGATCGTAAGTCAAATATGTAAATATACATGTTGAGTAAAAAAAATTAACATCAAACATACATATATAGAGAAAACGAATGAGAGAATTATTATTCCATAATTTAAGGTATGAAGAAAATTTGGAATAATTTAAATCTTTAATATAGATTTGATATTTAGCATTTAAAAAAAAAAATTATTAATAATAAATATAATTAGATTTATGTATATGAATATATATATTATATATATATAGATATATAGAGGGAGATATGTAACATCTTAAAAAATATAATAATGAAAGTGTGTCACATAAATATATGTTTTCTATTTTTTAATATGAGTGAAAAGAATAATATTTTAATGTGTCAAATGTGAATTATCAATAAAATATTTCAATGCCAACTATTAAAATTTCTTATAATTAAAACATTTTGTTACTTTGTTTCTCAAAACAAACATAGGTACATCTTAACTATGTATCTACCAAGAGTTGAGAGGAATCAAATCTCTCGAGCTATGAGCCTTTCCTAAAGTTTAATATTCATAAATAGGTTTGCATCTTCAAATATTTGATCCCTCTTAATGCTTGGTAGATCCAGAGTTAAGATGGATCTATGTTGGTTAATGAACAAGTCAGTAGATATTCCAAGATGGTATATGGACTTTGTGAGATAAATTGGGTGGCGTGGCAACCTAGTATGAGGGAGGTGTTGTCATGTAACATTACATGTAAAAATAATTAAATAATAATTTTGGATCTACCATAAATGTCAGTCATAAATAATACTTAGATAGTACAAGGCTTTAAGATGATTGATTTGTACTAAGTTTTTTATGGGAAAAATAAACTCATTACGCCAAGAGGAACTCTACAACCGAGTATGCGGGAGATCATTAACAAATTTAAAATGGTAATAACAAAAAAAAAAATTCCATCTTAAATAAAATATTTCAATTTCCACTTTAACTTTACATCAAATTTATATATAGATAGAATAAGTAAAATTTTTATTAAAAAAAAATACTTTTTAGTATGAGAGAGATATGTAATTTCTTAACTATTTAATATGGAGTTAGGAGAAAATAATATTATTGATATTATATGAAGTGTAATCCATTATATGTTCTATTTACATATAATATTTGAAATAAATCATATTAATAACAAAAGTTATTTTATTGTCTGCAAGTGATAAGTAAAATATTTTATTATCCATATTAAATAATATAATTTTAGATAGATTAATTTATTTTTTATTTTATTTATATTTTCACTTTCCATTGCTACAAGATGTGTAAGTTATTTCATTCTTAATATGGATTCCATATATAAGATTTTAAAAATATTAATAACAAATAAAAGTTTAATGTAGGTTATAAATCAATATGTCAATATACATGTTAAGTAAAATATTTTAACATAAAACATACATATATAAAGAGAAAAGAAAGAGAGAATCTTATTCCACAATTCAAGTATGAAGGGATATTTAGAATCTTTTCAATTTTTAATATAGATTTTCATTTTAACAATTAAAAAATTTATTAATGATAAAAATAATTAAACATGTGCATACAAGAATATATATGTGTGTGTGTGTGAGAGAGAGAGAAAGAGCGATAAAGGTAGATAGATAGGGATATATGTAACATCTTAAAAAATTATTATGTGTGTGTTTGTTTTCTATTTTCAAACATGAGCAGGCATGCATTAATATTTTAATGTGTAGAATGTGAATTATCAATCAAATATTTCAATTCCAACTATTAAAATTTCTTATAGTTAAAACATTTCTCCAAACCAACATACATACATCTCAACTCTGTATCTACCAAGGGTTGAGAGGAATCAAATCTCTCGAGCTACAAACCTTTCCTCAAGTTTTGTATAGATAAATAGGTTTGCATATTGAGAGATTTGATCTCTCTCAACGCTTGGTAGATATGAAGTTAAGATGGATCTTTGTTGGTTGCGTCGAGAGGTGCTCTACAACCCAATATGGGGGAGTTGTTGTTATATAATGTTACATTTAAAATAATAAAATAATACTTATATTAACAAATCAAAAATAGTAATAACAAAAGGAATTATTATCGGCCATAAACAAAATACTTCAATTTCCACTTTAACTTTACCTAAAATTTGTATAGATAGATAAAGTAGTTAAAAGTTGTTAATAATAATAATAATATACTTTTTTTATGGAACATATAGCATTTATATTAAAATAGTTGGACACATGACTAGAGCTTGAAAATTTGAGATTTAGCATGGAGGCTCAATCCAAACCCTCAAGCAAAGTCCCCATGAGGAAAACAAATTAGTCCCTTTCCAAGTAAATTTTTTCCAAAAAAACCCCAATATCCAGACACATTTACATTCCATTTTTCACTAATTCTATTTTGATCTAGTTCAACTTGTTTTTCATGGTGAAAATATTTTTCCTTTCTTCCCAACTTTAGTCCAGCCCGCATTTTTTGCAAATTTCAGCAAATCATTCTTCGATAAGTGCACAATAATATTCTTGTGATATTTCTCATCTGCTTGATCTTCCTAAGAAGTTTCCTTTTCAAAAGTATTCCTTGTGGTTTCCAAAGGAGATCCATTTTCCATGATGAACTGTTGCTTTTCCACTAATGTTGCATCTGGGGAATCCTTACTGGTGACCTAAGGTTCCACATTGGCATGTGATTTTTCCTAATTAGATTTTGTTGCCACATATGTGATTTATTTTGTGGTGTTTGTTTCCTTCTTGTCTCCTAGTTCTTTCTTGTCCTAAAGCTCTTCCTCTGTGTATATGTATAGTGATCACCTTGCGCTCCTTCCCACCATTTAGTCCTTCAGAATTTTTTCTTGTCTTTGCTATTCTGAGAAAACTTGGGCAAGTTTTTAATTAAATGTCTTGCTTCATAACATGCTCTATATGAAAATGAAATATTCTCATATTCTATCTTTTGGACCCAAACATAGTTTGGAGCCATCAAATTAATATTCACGGGAAAACCCTTGTGAAAGTCCATCTCCACACAAATGTGGGCATGTTGATGGCCAATTTTTTTTCTCATCAACATTTAGGAGACCACCTGGTCAGAGCCCCAAGTTAGACTCTTTTTCATTCGAGAATGGTGGTTCCAACTAGTTTTGAATTGGGTCCAGTTACTCATACAAGCATTTCTCCAACGGATGGAAACTTGGATAGGGTGAAAGGTATAATGAAGGGATGGAAATGTATTGATGATATTTAATGAAAAAAATAGATAAAAATAAAAATTAAGCTATAATATATAATAATAACCCTAGTGTTGATACTTATATGTGAAAGGAAATATAACTTATAAATGGAAATATATATTTAAGAGTTATATTGTTAATTGAAAAAATTCGTAAATAATTTAATTCTTTTAAATAGCTAATTAAATTAATTTGATAAAAAAATCGCATGTAAATTTTATTATCTTTTACTTATAATCAATAGATCGCAATATATCAAAAGTGACAATATAACAATCAATTAAGCATAAGCACAAGAAAAAATGCATAAGATAAGATTCCAATTATAAATCAAAAGAAAACAAAACTAATAAAAGTACAAATTTTGCTTTAATCCTCATAGACGTGGAATCAGTAAGTGGTTCAACTGATATTAAATAAATGGCAGAATACAATAGTGAAACAAAGCTATTATTTCAAAATATCAAAACCTCTATGCCTGAGCTTGAGAGGCCTTTAAATAGTTTTTGAAAACAAAAAAGAGAACTATTATCAGTCTTCCATTCTCTCGATTAAAGAAAAACAAACTATAATAAAATATATATTATTTACAATTTGAAACAAAATAATAAATCTCGATAGATAGATACAGATTTGGATCTAGTAGGCATTTTCCAATGATGATAAATTTATAGAATGGATGCTAGTTTAGGAGGAAAGTGAGGCCTAATTTTCATTTGATAGTTAAATACATGAGCTTGAAAAGGTGGCAGTAGTTGAGAAGCCTACTTGATAATAACCTTGGTTACTTGAATGTAACCATTTGGTTTGATTAAAAACTCCCAAGTCAATTTGAAATATATCTTTGACAATTGCTCAATATTTTTATTGCACTTTGTCTTGTTACTTTTCCAACTTTTTTTTAATACATATGCCTCTGAGAGAACTTCCCCTTCATCACTTGGTAACATCCTTGCTTCCTTGAGTGACGGGGTGGAATATTGAAAAATTGAATCTGAAAGCCTCTAAGCATCATTCACAAATATTTTAACCAAGATTATCTTATCCTTCCAAGTGTGGAGAGTTATAGACTTTTTCATTTCATTAATCTCAAGAATGTTTGGAAATAATATTTTAGGGTCTTATTTCCATAGAAAAAGTTCATTGATTTTATGCTTGGTTTCATCATATTGGCTTTAAATATCAATAAATTCGTTAGCAAATGAATTAAATAACTTTTCTTGAGCCTGTATCAAACTTAACTTGTTGTAGAGGAGGTGTTGTTGATGTTGAAGTTGTTGGTTTTACTCATTAGCTTCCTGCTTGAATTTGAAAAAATATAAAGCACTTGTTTCAATTTGCTTAACTTTCTCCTACAGTTAGTTTATATTTTCATCTCTCTACTTAATCTCATACTCATATTGATATCTAATGGAGGTAACTTGTGCCTACTTTTGTGCTTGAAACTGTGAATATGTCTCTTCTAGCTTTTGAATTATTTCATTCTTTTCCTTCATAAACTCTTTGAATCGGGCTACTTTATCAACGCTAGTTGTAGCATAATATCCTACATGTCGAGTTAATTCTTCAAGCTCTTCATCAGGAGCTATTAATGTTCCTTTCCACACTACTTCCAAGGAGGATAATTATGAAGCAATGCTTGTTGTCAAGGCTTGTGTATCAACAACCTTTATTTTGTTCCTTCTCTTCTTCAAAATGGCCTTATTTTTAGGGTTGTAAAGTACTTCTATTAGTGGAATTTCCTCAATATTCAACTGAATTTTAGTAGTATGAAATGTTGGAATTGTTTCCACACTGGTCCGAGAGCTGATAGGTGTTTTATAAATGAAACTTGGTTGTGTAAGAGAAGACTTTGAGGAATCATGAAATACAGTAATTGATTGTTTTCCAACAATAGTAGAGGCATTTGTTTCAAGAATTGTTACTCCTTTCTCTAGTTGAAATAGAACTGAAGTAGTTTCCACGCATGTCTGCCAGTATTTAACAATTTCATTAACTAATGAATTCTATTAAGTAGTATTATCTTGGGAATCCACTAAAGAAATATGGACAGGGGTTGAAACTTGTGGAGTAACATGTTATGAAGAAGAACTAACAACTTTTTTTGGTATACCATCACCTTTGGGAAATTTAAGAAAATGTAAAGGAAGAGTGGACCTTCTGGTATCACTGAAAACTATGAAACAATAATAAGTATACAGAGACAAGTTCTTGGATTTATTACAAACATATAAATAAGGAGCCCCATAAATAAATTCATCATAATGATTAACTTCATGAACCTGTATTTTTATATTTGCATCACTGGCTAAATTTTAAGCCACCTTGGAAGGATTGTGTGGCTTTGCATGATAGTAGCTAGATTAAATGCATATATATCATGGAGTTCATTTTTAGCACGACTAAATTTTTGAAGGGTGAAAAAATCAATCTGTAAGGGGAATTAAGGCTATAACTTCTTGGGGGATTTATTCAACTTGAGGGTTATTATTATTCTGACCATTTGATGAGTGACTTCTCTACATACAAGCTTGACTAGAATATACAGAGACAAAACATGGGGTTTACCATTACTTCCCCAAACCCTAATATAAGTAAAAAGTTCCTATGTGAACTAATCCTTGATTCTTGGCAGATGATCCATGAGAATTATACACCACATGTGGCTTAAGTAGATGATACATATTGTGAATATGTTGCATCTTGAAAGAACCAATAATTGTTCCCAGTGAGGTGAAAAATACCTTTCTAAAATATCTACATTCTCCACCACCCAGTGAATCATATCTGTGTGAGGGAGAATTCTGGGGTAAGTAGAAATTTTATGCAGTTGGGATTTGGCAACATTCATGTTTGTTTCTTACAACATTTTATTTCCTCCTTTGTCTACATTCGCCATTGTTGCCCTTTCCAAATCCTCCACCAGAAATTCTTCTTCAAGTATCTCATACATGGAATTCCAAGATGAAACACCAAAATCCCTCATGCATAATGTATCATAAAAGAGAAAATAATCTAGCGGCTTCTCATCAATAATCTCTCGAAATGGTGCAATTGATTGTTGTGCACTTTTTTTCTTCTTTGGTTTTTCCATCCTTATAGTTGGTATAGATATCTCAGTATCGATAGGTTATAACATAATATAAAACATGGTTACGGTGCTTTCCAGTTAGTTAATATCAATAAAATTCATATATCAATTAAAAATAAAAAAATACATATGACTTAAATTCTTTTGCATGTGGGAATAAATATCTGAAAGGGTGGTAAGTAAGGAAATGATTACAAGTGAATTTTTTATTTTTTTCAATTAGCCATATTGGATGAAAGTTTTTCAAGAATGAGACATGGAATAATGTTATTTGTTGGGATTTTGAGATAGAATATATCATGGCTACTTACATCATCTTGGAGTTTAGAACCCGAATGGAACAAAGGAAGCTTACTTAAGAGATCATCGGATGACTAGGATGCAGGATGATATGGCAGTAAAACATGTGCGTTCTAATAAAAATGAATTTAAAGTAGTCGACCACGTCATCAATGATTTGGGTCATCCCAGAAGGAGGATCCTGAATGAAATAAAGTATTAGCACGTTGAAAAGGAGTAGGATGGATGGGAGAAGGAATACATGGAAAGGGACATATTCAACTCACAATAATAAAGAAATGGAAGAAGCGCATTTGGTGGAAAAATTTGAGGTAAGAGGATGATTTGTCCTAAGCTAAGTTATCCTAGCTCTTTTATATCAAAGAATAATATTTAACTTCTAGGAAATATGGGCTAGGAATATGTGTAAAGGGGAAGTCACGAAGGACGAATAAAAAACCGCAAGCCATGTGATATGAGAGAAAGGGAGACAACATCGAATGTTGAGTTGTTTCGGGAGGTGTTCCATGGGAAGATAAGTATATGAAGTTTGTGAAATTTCCAGGGAAGACTATCCAGGAAATGTTTCACACAAAGGAGCAAAGGGTGTGAAGGAATTATAATAAAGGTTTTAATAACACGCAAACGCTTAAAATTTTGAGTTATTTGAATTGTGCTCAGTTGCAGTGTTTCTTTCCTTGGGCCTTATTATATATTTATTAATAATGCATAAAAATAAGCCCTATGTTTAATATGTTAATAAAAATATAAAATTAAAGGGTTTAATACGGAAATATTAAGGAAAAGTCAAATCCAAAAATTCAAATGTTCCCCATTTTTTATTATGATACTAATATAAAATGGGAGTTATTATTTTCCACAAAAATTGACAACATCTTGGGAAAACCAATTATCTTTGTTTATGATTTAATGAAGAGAGAAAAATATAAGATTGCACGAGGAGAAAAACTTAGAACTTGATGAAAAATTATAATGAAAATTTTATGACCATTAAAATGATAAGAAAGAAAATATAGTACTCATACCTTTTCATATTACCTTGTTCCAAAGGGGAGGGGATATTGTAATTTATTTATTTAAATAAGAGTCCAAGCTTTCAATTTTACTTCTAAACACAACTTAGTACTAATTTATGCATGTTTTTTTTTTTTTTTAATTTCAACTTTATGTACCTGACATCGCTTCACTGCTAGTAGGATTGTTGAGTACCCTGACGAGGTTACCTTAGTATCATGCATGCATTTACCCGCTTCTAGTGACCATTTTCAATACCCCGATGGCTTTACATAAAATTCCCATAACTTCTTATCTTTAATTTAACAAGTTCCTTTTAATTATAGTATTTAATATTGCATGTTTTTCAATGACATATAAAAAGTTGGGTGACAAGAAATTTATTCAAGTGCAAGGCATATCATGGTATTCAGTTAGTTTTTCATCTATTAATTTGACATTCTAATTGCATATTGATTATGAAAAGGGAAATTATACTTCTGGGGAAGGCAAGACTTCAAAGTATTTTCCAAATAATACTTTCTTACATGGAATAAATTAATCATTAAATTTAATCATGATTAGAGGTAAAGTATAGGTTAGTTTCAATTTCTCAGTAATATTCTAATTGATATTTCTCTATAGTAAAATACGTATAAACATGATATAAAAATTTACAGGATGTTGCAAATCATTGTGAACAAAGAAACAACTAGAAAACCATATTTACAAATGATTATTTAAATATTTACAGAAAAGCTAAGTTTTCATGATTCTTTTTTTTCAAAATTTGTCCACTCATCAGAATATTTTCTTCAACCTCTCAATGGTTTTTCAGATAAATGTGGATGGACCAATTTTATTAGAGATTTGGAATGGACCAAGCCAGATTTTATGAAATTTGGTGTGCTTTCCTTTATCTTTGTGAGCTTTGTCCCATTTCAAAATCAAATCACCAACATCAAAATTTGTATCACCTACTGAACTACTATCAAGCCATTGTTTGATGAATTTTTGATGATTATTGTAGGTTTTTTTGGAATTTTCTCTTATTTCTTCTAGCTTAAACATTTGTGTTAATCATTGTTGTAAGGTAGAACAAGGTAGTACCTAGATGGAATAAACTAGGACTAGTGAAGGTAAGGCAATATTAGGAGTAAAATTTCTTCTTTCCCGCATACTAGAAAGTAAGGGAGATAACCTATAAATTCCTTGTATGTAATTCTATCAACCCATAATGCATATTATAGAGCTTTATGCCAACCTTTTTGGTTGTCATCTATGTTCTCTTAATTATCCTTAAAATATTTTTATTGTTAGATTCAACTATGTCATTACCCTGAGGATAATAATTAGATGAATATTTTAGTTTAAAACCCTTTTGGACAAAAAATTCAGTAAGTGCATTGGAAAAAATATTTTCCATTATCTCAATCTAAAGTTCTTGAGAGACCAAACCTAGTGATTATAAAAAAATCGATAAAAGAAATTTCTTGTTTAGTAGTAACAATCTTGAGAGGAACGACCTCCACCCATTTTGTAAAGTAATCAGTTGTGGTGATAATAAACCTATGTTGTTTGGAAGAATTAGGAAAAATATCATTAATTATGTTGAGGCCACATTCCTCAAAAGGTTGATCAATGATGATAGACTGTAAAGGTAATGTGGATTTATTATCTCTTCCAATTGAAGTCTATCATATCTTGTTTTTTTCCTAAATAAAACCCCTTTAATAAGTTGGTATTGATTTTCTTTTAGTCTCAAAGCATGCTTTTTCTTAGAGTCTAAATGAAGATGAGTTGTGCCATGAGTTAGAACATATATTAATTCTACATATTATGAATTAGGATTGTCAGGGACTACACATAGCTATTGTAGTCCCTCTAATTCATGATCCTTTAAACTATTTTATGATTTTGAATCTGTTAGGGTCTCGTGATTTGGCTGATTGGCAAGCGAAGTGACAGTGTAACATCAAACTAGTCTTTGGAGCCCAAGGACCTAGCCTTCCTGGATTCAGAGAGGGCTCTCTCTATTTGTGTAAGAGATACCTGTGTGTTTGCTTATTGTGTTCTTGATTTTAGGTTTGTTATGAAGTAGGTTTTTGGTTTTGGTTTTTAGGTTGTGAGGGATGAAATGATCAAAGACATAAGATAGGTAAAAAGATGTCAGATCAACTGGGCTATGGGGTCGAAAAGGTCAAGAAAGCTTTCAAGTGGTGATACAAGGTTGTTGAAGGGCCGATTTAAGTGAGGTAAAATGGATCTTTAGGTAAAATGGAGTGAGATGGACAGTAAACTTGTGAAGGACAAAGGATTTCAAACATAAATAGTTTAATAGCTGACATAAACATGGTAGGAAAAACCATTAATCATGAGAAATGTAACTGTAAACTGATCAATGCATAGAAATAAACATTCAAGCCATGCATAGAGATATATGACTCTCTAACTTTAGGAAATGGCTATCAGACTTTGGGGAAATACATTTAAGACAAAAAAACAACTTAAATCACTATGAAGGAACACCTAAGCATAGTATTTCAAGCTATTGGGCACTTTGAAAGCAAGATTGCATAGTTTTAGGCAAAGGGAAAGATCAGTACAAGACCTCCTTGGTTCAACAAATGACAATCAAACAATCAAAGAAAAGTTTCAGAGGTGGAGCTATGACTAGCCATGAGTAAGCATGGCATACCGTGAATCATACTTAGCATGCATAAAACCATAAATGAAACAAACAAACAATTTCTTCAGTTATCAAAGAGCAATCAAGGATTCTTTGATATGACTAAGAAGGAAGAAAACATAGAAGCTATAAAGAAACAGGAAATTTGAGGTGCCTCCAAGGGCATGTCTCAAATCTATTCTCTATTGTCTTTTAGCAAGCAAGAACATGGAATTATGAATGAAAACTAAGAAGCATAATAGAGAGGGACACTATACCATTTTACCAAGTCAAGGAATCCAACAATAGACCTCCTTCATCATCCAAAAACATTCAAGAAACTATCCAATGCATGAGACAAGTGTTTCTTCCAAGCTTGTATAACCATATATTTCTTCTATTCATCAAGTTCAGCCTTGTTTACAATGAAAGCCTTTGGAATATATAGGCCAAAGTGAGGAAAACCTCCTAGTTCAACTTGCAATCTCATTGGCCTATCCAAAATATCTGATTTTGTCCTTGAGGCTTTGCAAAGCCCAAGGCACAAAATATCTAATAAAATATCTAAAAAATGCTAAAAAATGGAAATATATTGACTTTTCATAATTAATCATGTACAAAAATAGCTAAACACGCATGAGGAAAAGTCACTTTTGAAAGGTTCAATTTTTACAAAAATACTCAAGAAATATATCAGCAGAAAGTCTTGTGACTTGCCGACAACTTTTGGAGGCCTTCCCGATGTCAAAACGAGGCCTGTGATGGCTTGTTGGAAAGCTATGAGTGTATATTTTCTGAAAATACATATTTTTCTCCAAACAGACCACTGGAAGTTATCCAAAAAATGACCTGTGTGTCAAAACCCCAAAAATAGGCCTTGCTGATAAACGGGGCAGAGTGTAGAAAAAGCGAGTGTTTTTCGCAATTTTGGGGGAGAAAATGATCTTCAATTGATCTGAAAATCACTGAGTATATGCCCCTAAAATTATGGCATCCAGTGATAGCATTTTAATCCTTTTAGGATGCCCCAAACTGAAATGGCGATGCCCATGATTTTTAGCCAAAACCCCAAAAATGAAAAAAAACAAAAATTTGTCGAATTTTGCCCAATTTTGGCGAGCATGACCCTCAATGGTTTTCAGAAAAATGTTGTGAAGATGAGGCAAAAATTTGGAGCTTTGAGGTGTCTTTCCTCAATTTTGGTGCCGGGCGCCTCCTTTGAGCCTCCTTAAGTTTTTCCTGAGTGGCCTTCAATTTCCGTCGGGCAAACTGATTGAGTTTCTTATAATGCCCGGTCATCCTCCATTGAAGGTTCAAGTCTCTATTTGCCTTCTACAAATTCCTCTCCAAGTGATCATTAACCCTCTCGAGCCATGCTTCTCGATTGTTCTCTATCTCTTGTGTGAACAATGTAGTGAGAGGGATAGATTGGAGAAGGGCAACTTCTTCTTCCTTTTATTTCTCAAGGGCTTTTTTGAGCCCCATGGTTCTTAGCCTCTTTCTCCTGGGCTGATCTTCATCTTCGCTGTCATCGAACTCACCCATGAGTTCTTCCAATCTCACTTGTGCTTTGGAGGCCTCTTTTTTGTATTTGATGGCCCGTGTCTCATATACAACCATATGAACACTCATTTTTTTGTTTTGAATTTGCAGAAAGTGATTGAAGTTTCTAGCCCTCTCAAGATCAGTCGTTAAAGCATCAATTTGGTTTTCTCTATTGATTAAGAGAGTTTCAAGGATTTGGGGCCTCATTGTCACTATCATCTTTGAATTTGAATTATGTCGAAGTCCCTCTCCTTTTCATGGCCGCTTTCTTCTTTCTCCTTTCCTTTTCTTTGGGTGGCTCTTTTAGTCTTCCTCCTGTTGGGAAATTCGACAATGGGCTTCTTGGGCAATTTTCCCTTGCTTCGGAGGGCCTTAGTAACATTTGGAGTTACATCTTTAGGCACCCTTTTCCTTGATGTCTGGGGCTTGGCCACTTTTGAAGAAGAGAGCATGGCCCCTTGCCTAGGAGAGGCAGCTAGGACATGCTCTATTGGCTCTTTTCCTTTGTTACTTTACTCATTGTTCTTGCCAATATCTTGGATTTCTTCATGGATGCCTTGACTGTAATTCTGAATTTCTTTTTGGGGGTTTTCCTCCTCACCGTGTTGCACCTCTTCATCATGCTATTGTTATTTTTCATGAGGCTATTGTTCATCATCAAGTGGCTGCCTCTCCTCACTGTGTTTTTCTTCATGAGTCTGCTGTTCATCATCATGTTGTTTCCTTTCTTCTCTGTGCTGCACCTGTTCATCATGTTGCTCTTCTTCTTCATGAGGCTGCTCACCCTCACTGTGCTACACTTGTTCATCATCATGCTGCTCACCATCATGCTACTCATCATCATCTTCCTCTTCATCATGCCCTTCTTCCCCTTGCCCTTCTTCATCATGATGCTGCTCATCATCATATTCCTCCTCTTGCTCATGCTCTTCTTCCTCATCCTACTCTTTTTCTTGTTCAATGGGGAATTTGAGCTTCTTGGGAATGGGCTTGCTTGAGGAAGGTGAAGGATGGTGCATGGAAGGTGAAGGAGATGTATGAAATGAAGGGATAGTGGCAAAATCTGGATGTGTAATGAAAGTATCCCAAGAGATTTCCTTCTTCTCAAGCTGATGAAGAATGATAACCTTGATGAGGGACTGATGGAAGAGGCAGGCTGTCTACTGATTCTGAACAGTGGAGGCCATTTTCTCAATACTTCTATGTAGGAAGAAAGGGATATTTGACAATATGGCCCTCGTGAAATGCATGAAAAATCAGACATGGTAAGCATAGACTCAGGAGAATCTTGCCTCGCAAGTGAAGTATTTCGTGATTATCTTCATGAGGGGGCATAACTAGTTAATTGATATGAGAAGGGAAAAATGGATGCACATGAATCTCTATGCTCAGGCTTCAGAAAAAGCTTGTATTGTTCTGAGTCCAAGTGGCTTTGTTTAAACCACTTCTCTCCGACATAAGGGATTTTAGTGGCCTTGGAAATGGACCTTGGAGAGAACTTGAAATCCAAGCCTGCCAACTGAAAGTTATTCTCTTGAAACCTCAGAGCACAAAGATGTGTCAAAGGGGAAGAGCTTTTCACCTCCTGCATCCTTTGACAAAACTCTAGACACCCAACCTCATGGAAGTTAAATAGGACTGATGGATGAGCATTTACCTCTTCAGTGGAAATAGGCTCAAACCTACTGTGAAGGCCACTCCTACTGTCTTGCCTGGGAGGCATTTTGTTTTTAATGTTCTTTGCAAAACCAAGCTGTCAAAAATGGCCTTTGGAATGTTTTTCTCAACCACACCTCTATCCTCCTTATGATTCACTGTTTTGTCTACTTGATGCCAAACAACAAGTATTTGTCAAAATGGAACAAACTCAATCTTATCACTATGCTTGGGCCAATGGTATTGAAAAAGAGATAACTATGTTTTCTTGTTTGAACAAGGATCTTTGTGTTTTGATAGAAACAAGACACCCTTCCTCCAAACAACACTCTTTTTCTATTCACTGTTTTTACAGGGGTAGACAAAAATCACTCTCAACTAACTTTGCAAAATCTCTCACAACATACTCTGTTTTATGGAAATCTGGTGGCTAGACAGAGTTTGCTCTTTCACCATTCAAAGGGGACACTTTTGAAATGATAAAGCATTTTAGACTATGACCACTGTTTCTAATTAGGCTCACTATTTTCACCTTACAAACACTGTGTTTACCTTACAAACAATGCTTTCACCTTATAACATTGTTTTCACCTTAGATTTTGCTGATAGAGGTTAGTTTTGTTTTATCACTGTCAGGACACCTTCAACAATTTGAAAACCTCTAACACTGTTTTTTCTATCTAGTCATTAGTGTATGGTTCATCACTTTGTTTGAAGGTAGTTTAAGGCATTTTGAAAATGATACAAACACACCACCTTTCACTATACTAATCTTGGGCAATCATGACAACAAAAAACCTTGGATTTTTCTTAAACACCTTACTCTCTAACCACTGTTTTTGTCTTGTGAAAATAACCTTGTCACCCCTTTCAGATTTTCAAAAACTAGTAAGGAGCAATGGAGAATACCTTGCAATATTTTCACGAGTCTTCTTTGATCATTTGGAAGCTCCAAAGATGCTTTTCGAGGGCCCTTTGAGCAAGCGGCACGTTCAGATGGAAGAGCGTCGCACCGTGTAGAGGAGTTCGGTCGCCTTCCTGGTGAAAGGTGGACGGCGCTACAGTCGGCCTTGGGCGCCCACCATAGGCGCGCCGCGCACAAGATAAAGCCCATGTAATTTCTTTGCCAAACGCGCCGCGTGCTTTTCCAGGCGCGTCGCGCAGGCTTCACACCTTTAAAAACTCTGAAATTTGCTTTGAAGTCTCGTTTCTGTTCAGTGAGCAGCTAGGGGGATGTTGCTTGCATTTTGAAATGCACAATGAGACCTTGCCAACGGTCTCTTACTCCCTTTAAAGTTGAAAAAAGTCAACAAACCTTTGAAACTACTTTATGAGGGTTTTGGATGCCTCTTGGACTTTTTGTCTTAAAACGACATGAATCATTGTCTTTATGCTTTCGAAGACCTCTTTGCTCTTTTAAAACAGGAATTTACTTTGAACTTCATTAAATACCTTTCACCATGCAGCTCCTTCAAAACAGCCCTTCAGACATATAAACCAACTGTTATGATGTTTGATGGTTGATCATGCCCATTGTATAGGTTCAACAGCAAAGGTTTATAAAATTTCTCTTCAGGCATCAAAGACAGAAACATCCATAGAGGCTTATGTGTGCCAATCACAGCAATCAAAACCCTTAATAACCTGCCCATCCTGAATTTCACAAGTGCAGCAATAAAACTATTCTGGGTTCATATCAATAACTTGCAAGGCTGGTATTTTAGGATGGGTAATTTATCTCCTTTATTTGAAACCTCATTTGAAAATCCAAGTGAAGAGCTCTGCTACAAATAGTCTCCACCATCAAGGAAAATGACTAACCTTGGATTGCCAAAGTAATCTAGTCTTCAACTTTTATGGAGATATAGCAGGGGATGATGAGTTGAAGTTGAATTGTAAACATTGGAAGGCTGTCCCTTTGTTCCTCTGTGAAGGAGGTCTGTAAAAATAGTGAATTTTAATTCATTTCACCATTTTTGACAGCAGTCCCTTTTGAAATCTTTGCCATACTGAAATAAATGCTTTTCATCCTCAAACAATGGTGAGCCTTCTACTTGTTTATGAAGGAGGCCTATGTTTGACAAATGCCTAGGCTCTTTTCAAGCCCTATTTAAAGCAAATGAAGAATATTTATGAACACACTGTTAGTGGTTTTCTTTGTATTTGATAGCAGAATTCAGTTTAAAACCAAGATTGTTTTACTTCCTTGGTCATTTAGATGAGGTTGTCTTTAGTCAAGACTCCACCTCTGGATTCCTCTTTGAAGGATATTCTTATAACCATAAGAACAGAGGTTTTCAGCACCATTGTATTGACCATATGTTTTTTAAACACCATTTTAAATATGTTGATGTATCTTTCGCTCATCCTTTGGAAGGAAAGTGACTCATCATTTCTGAAGTCATCTAAAAACACCTTAACTTTCTGCTTTGCAATGAGGTTACATCTCTGTTTCCTGGCCCTCTGCTTATTAAATGAAGGAGGCCTTTATCACATTGCCAAACCCTCTGCTCATATTTGGAGGAGGTTTTCTCAGTCATTCAACCCTTTGCTCATGTATGGAGGATGTTTTCTCAGTGATGCAATCTCATCTGCTTTCAAACAGTGTCATCTTTCCTTTCACTGCCTATTAATGCTTAAGCAAATAACAATGACAAATTGACAATATGCCACGATGGGAATTTCTCTGAGACATGTAATCCTGCTGTTAAAATACATTTATGCATCTTTAGACATCAGAAGCCACCTGACCAGCATCTGCAGAGTATTACTTGTTATTTATAAGTCACTAACCTTTTGACTGTGTTTGCAGGAGCTTATTGAAATAACTCTCTGTCCAGTACTTGCATCCCAGGCTCAAAACCATATGAGAAGCAGTTGTCTTTGCATGTTAAGTTTAATAATGTCTTTTGGAACACTGGTACACTTCTGCTCTTGAAAAATACATTGAAACACTGTAAATCCACCTAATATCAGTTTGACCTATGGAATATGCATTGTTGAGACATCAAGGTTTGTTAGTGGCGCGACTTAAGAGTGTATCAAGCTTTGTTTGCAGAATAGGAAGGTTATCTATGACTGGTTGATATTAGACAAAGGTTTTTTGGCTTTAGGATGGTTTTCCAAGGGAGGAATGCCTAAAGTGCCACTACCTAACTTAGGGGAGACTTTTTGGACAAATTTGGAGTATTCTCTTTGGATTTGATGGACAAGTTTGTATGGTTGAGGCTAGATAGGGCTTGAAAATGAGGTTTTATCTCATCATGGGCTGATTTTAAAAGATAGGAGGGCAAAAATGTTTATGGGTGTTTTCCAGCTGGCAAATTTGACAAATTGGAGGTCAGCTGCTAGAAAACTTGGCTTTTAAGAACTAGTCATCATCAACAGGTGAAAAACACTGATGAATAATAGTGGCTCCATTTTGGGAGGGCAGCACCTTTTCAGGAGGTGTCCAGAATTTTAGATCTCGGTTCTTTGAAGACCAGTGCCTTTATCCATTGGCGCAAATTTATTTCTTATTTGATGTTATTTCTGAAAATTGACAACATGATTAGCATCAATGACATTTCTACCTACCCCACTATATTTCCTAAAAAAATTTTTTCTTTTGGGTGAATTTGGACTAGCAACCCTTTGACATAATATTTTTGAAAAATGAAACTATCTAGTTCTACACTTATATCTGCCG